>MU714271.1:0-15082 GCA_026770625.1 Nicotiana glauca
AAAAGTTCTCAATGAAGCCCTAGGGGTCTATTTATAGAAAAAGAAAGTGGGACCCCGACTTACCGTCCAGTGCGGTAGCGTGAACACGACTGCGGGCCACACTAGGACTTACCATATACCCGTTGCTAAAACAAAGGCGCGCGGACCGCATAAAATGGGCTGCGGCCGCATGAGAACCATGCGGGCCGCTCAAAAATGGACGCGGCCGCATGAACACAGTTCAGAGACTCATCACTTATGACCTTCATCAGTGCGGACCACGCAAGCAAGGGTGCGGCCGCACTATCCAACTTCAGAGACTTGGCAATATTTGCTTTGGCCTGCGCGGACCGCACAAGCAAGGGTGCGGCCGCACTAACCAACTTCAGAGACTGTGTACTTTTTGCACAGTTGTTTTTCATTAGTTAAACAAAATTCGTGCAACATCTCACAAACCATTAGCTCAAAAATCCTAATCTACAACAGAAATCAAAAAAGAAAGAAAAAGACATGGGTTGCCTCCCAAGAAGCGCCTGATTTAACGTCGCGGCACGACGCATGTTATCATCATATCACTTCAAATGAATAAGTGCCACCACATGGCTATCATCAATCTTTCCCAAATAGTGCTTGACCCGATGCCCATTGACCCGGAACACTTCACCATTCTTGTTTTTAAGATCAAGAGCACCAAAAGGAGTTAGAAAGACCACTTCAAAGGGACCACTCCATTTAGATTTGAGCTTCCCCGGAAATAATCTTAACCGGGAATTGAAAAGAAGAACCATGTTGCCCACCTTGAATTCTTTACCCCGAGCATACTTACCATGGAGGTACTTCATCTTGTCCTTATACAAGGACGAGCTGGAGTAAGCATGAAATCTAAACTCATCAAGTTCATTCAATTGCTCCACTCGGAGGTTGGCCGCAACATCCCATTCCAAGTTTAATTTTTTCAATGCCCACATAGCCTTGTGTTCTAGTTCTACTGGGAGATGGAAGGCCTTACCAAACACCAACCGATATGGAGACATACCAATCAGAGTCTTGTAAGCTGTCCGATAAGCCCAAAGAGCGTCATCCAATTTCTTTGACCAATCGGTCCTATTAGCATTCACTGTTTTGGACAAAATACTCTTAATTTCCGGATTTGAAACCTCCACTTGACCTCTTGCTTGTGGATGATAGCGGGTATTCACCTTGTGGTTAACTCCATATTTAGCGAGCAAAGAGTCAAAGGCCTTGTTGCAAAAATGGGACCCCCCCATCACTAATGGTAGCACGAGGGGTTCCAAACCTAGTGAAGATATTCCTTTTCAAAATGCCACAACACTCCGAGCTTCATTGTTGGGAAGAGCCACAGCTTCAACCCACTCATAGTCCATTGCCACGAGAATATACATGTTCCCATAAGAGCTTACAAACGGGCCCATGAAATCAATGCCCCAAACATCAAAAATATCTACCTCAAGGATTGTATGTAGAGGCATCTCATCCCTTTTTGAAATCCCACCAGCTCTTTGGCATGCATCGCATTTCTTTATCAATCTTGAAACAAAGTCGGCCAATAGAAATCGCAACTTAAAACCTTTGACGCCGTCCTCACTCCCCCATGATGATCACCATAAGGAGAAGAGTGGCAAGCCTCCAATATGTTCATTTGCTCAGTTTCCGGCACACATCTTCGTATTACCCCGTCCATACAAATGTTGAACAAATACGGCTCATCCCAATAAAAATCTAAGCTATCACGCTTGAGTTTATTCCTTTGGTTGGAAGAGAGCTCACACGGGACATTGCCAATCACTATGAAATTGGCGATGTCTGCAAACCAAGGTATGTCACCCATAGAAATTGAAAGAAGTTACTCATCGGGGAAAGCATCATTTATCTCAACACCATTGCTCGATCTCCCTTCTTCCTCTAGCCGGGACAAATGATCCGTGACTTGATTCTCACTTCCTTTTCTATCCAGAGTCTCTAGATCAAATTCCTGAAGGAGTAGTACCCATCTCATCAACCTTGCCTTCGAGTCTTTCTTTGTCATCAAATACCTGAGGGCTGCATGGTCCATGTGAATGATCACCTTCGCCCCCATAAGATAAGGGCAAATTTCTCAATTGCGAACACAATAGCCAAGAGCTCCTTTTCCGTCACCGTGTAGTTTCTTTGGGCCTCATTCATCGTCTTGCTTGCATAATACACGGGATGGAACACTTTGTTGATTCTTTGGCCAAGCATCGCACCTACCGCTACATCACTCACATCACACATAAGTTCAAAAGGCAATTCCCAATTGGGTGCGGTGATGATGGGAGTTGTGGTCAATTTGTGTTTCAATAACTCAAAGGACTCCATACACCTCTCATCAAAGACGAGCTTAACATCCTTTTCCAACAGTTTACAAAGCGGGTACACAACTTTTGAAACGTCTTTAATGAATCGCCGGTAGAACCCGACGTGAACCAAAAAACTCCTCACCCCTTTGACAGAAGTGGGGGGAGGAAGTCTTGAGATCATCTCAATTTTTGCCTTATCGACTTCAATTCCATGTTTTGAGATTTTGTGACCCAACACAATACCCTCTTGCACCATGAAGTGACATTTTTCCCAGTTTAGTACAAGATTGGTTTCCTCACATCTTTTTAACAACTTGTCGAAGTTCACTAGGCATTCTTCAAATGAGTCCCCCACCATACTAAAATCGTCCATGAAGACCTCCAGAATATCTTCCACCATGTCGGTGAAGATTGCCATTATACATCTTTGGAAGTTCGCCGAAGCATTACAAAGTCCAAATGGCATTCGTGAGAAAGCAAATGTGCCATATGGACATGTAAATGTTGTCTTCTCCTGATCCTCCGAGGCAATGAGAATTTGATTGTACCCCGAGTAGCCATTAAGGAAACAATAACAAGCCCGACCCGCTAAACGATCAAGCATTTGGTCCAAGAATGGTAGAGGGAAATGATCTTTTCTCGTGACCTTGTTGAGCTTTATATAATCCATGCACACTCTCCAACCCATGACTGTACGGGTAGGAATCAATTCATTGTTAGCATTAGTGACGACCGTCATACCACCCTTCTTTGGCACACATTGGACTGGGGAGGTCCATGAACTATCTGAGATTAGGTAGACTACACCGGCGCCCAACCACTTGATAACCTCTTTCTTGACCACCTCTTGCATAGCTTCATTTAGTCTTCTTTGATGTTCAAGAGATGGCCTTGCATCTTCCTCCAAAATGATCTTGTGCATGCAAAAAGTGGGGCTTATACCCCCGAATATCCGCCAACGTCCATCCAATCGCCCGCTTGCGCTTTTGTAGAACCGCCAAAGTGGCGTCAACCTGCAGGTTAGTTAAGCAAGATGAAAGAATAACCGGAAAAGTGAAAAATTAGGACCCAAGTATTTATACCCGAGGTGAGGAGGAAGTGGTTTCAACTCCAACACCGGCGGCTCCTCAATAGATAGCTTTGTTGGGGGAGTTTTGCGATTCTCAAGGTCCAATGATAACTTCCTAGGCTCATAAGAGTATGAGCCCATACCATGCAAAGCATTTACACATTCAATTCTCCCGGCATCATCATTAGCCTCCATGTTCAAAAGCACTGCTTCAAGTGGATCTTCAACATTGATCATTGCGCTTGTGTCATCCACTATCGCCGCCGTGACAATGTCAACAAATGAGCACACCTCGGTGCTATTTGGTTGCCGCATAGACTTGCACATATAGAACACCACCTTTTCATCACCAACTCAGAAGGTCAACTCTCCCGCCTCGACATTAACCAACGCCTTCCCCGTTGCTAGGAAAGGTTTTCCAAGGATAATTGGGACTTCAAAGTCCACCTCACAATATAGTATCATGAAGTTGGCCGGCAAGATGAATTTGTCAACACGAACAAGGACATCATCAATTATACCCAAAGGCCGCTTCATTGACCTATCCACCATTTGGAGCCTCATTAAAGTCGGGCGAGGTTGTCCGATTCCTAAAGTCTTGAAAACCGAATATGGCATTAAATTGATACTCACCCCCAAGTCACAAAGGGCTTTAGCAAAGTCGGCGCTTCCAATAGTGCATGGGATAGTGAATGCGCTGGGGTCCTCAAGTTTAGGAGCCATGGAGTGTACGATTGCGCTCACTTGATAGGTCATCTTGATTGTCTCACACTCCATTGATCTCTTCTTTGTAACCAAATCCTTCATGAATTTCGTGTACCCCGGCATTTGCTCGAGTGCCTCCACCAAAGGCACATTGATAGTCAAACTCTTCATCATCTCAATGAATTTCTTAAATTGGTTATCACCCTTTTTCTTGGCCAACCGTTGAGGGTAAGGCAGAGGAGGCATAGGCAAGGGTGACTTGGCTTTGGGCACCTCCGTCTCAGGCATATCTATCACGTGTTCCCTAGACGGGTTCACGTTCTCTTGAATCTCCTCCTCAACCTCATGAATATCAATTCGCACATCATTTCTCGCACTTGGTTCCACTGCATCATCAACCCCCACAGGCATATCATCATCACGCAACTCATCTTCATCAACCATGACTTGATTCTCTCTTGAGGCATGCACATCACCGCCTCGTCCACTCCGCGTGGTCACCGCCATCACATGGTTGTTATGCCCACCCTTAGGGTTTACTACCGTGCCACTTGGTAGAGCACCCTTTGGGCGAGTGTTTAAGGATTGTGAAATTTCACCAAGTTGCACTTCCAAGTTACGGATGGAAGTGTTGTGAGAAGCAAATTGCATGTCGGAGTCTTGGTTCTTCTTCATCATTTGTTCAAACATAACCTCAATTCTTCCAAATTCATTTCCCGAAGAACTAGAGATTGAAACGGTGGTGGGTTGTTCGGTTGTTGAAACATCGGAGGCCTTTGAAAGCCTTGCCCCCGATTACCATGACCACCATTGTTGTTCCACCCTCCTAGACCATTGTTATTATTCCAATTGTTGTTGTTGTTTCCGTTCCAATTTCCACCATTGTTACCTTGATTACCCCAATTGTTGTTTTGATTATTCCCATTCCAATTTCCACCTCCTTGTTGTTGATTATTGTTATTCCAATTTCCACCTCCTTGTTGATTGCCCCAATTTCCTTGGGATCGCCATTGTTGATTTCCTTGGTTTCCTTTATTTCCGTGGTAGTTGTTAACATATTGACAATCCTCACTTTGCTCATCATAGCACTCATTTGAATAACCACCACCATCATCATAGTCGTCACAATTTCCTTGAGGTTCTTGCCCTCTTTGCCTTCTTTTCATCATATTCACTCCTTCCATGGCATTGACTTGGTGCGGGTTTTGAACTTGTTGCAATTGCACCTTCGCCAATTGGTTCATTGTTGTTGTAAGTTCAGCAATAGCTTGGCCATGGTCATAAAACTCCTTATGCAAATTGTATGACCTTAGGATCACCTTGAGGAACGTTTGCCCGGCTTTGCCATGCCGAAGAAGTATCGGCCATTTCATCTAACACATAACAAGCTTCATTGTACGGGAGCTTCATAAAATTTCCACCCGCCAATTGGTTCACAATACATTGGTTTGTTGTGTTGATGCCTCTATAGAACGTTTTTTGAATCATCACATCATTCATATCATTATTTGGGCACTCCTTGACCATAGTTCTAAACCTCTCCCATATTTCATGCAAAGGCTCCGTTGGTTCTTGCTTGAAGGCCAAAATCTCATCACGGAGCGCCGCCATATGACTTGGAGAAAAGAACTTGGCAATGAACTTGTCCGCCAATTCATCCCACGTTGTGATTGAATGATTTGGAAGCCTTTCTAACCAATCCAATGCTTTCCCCCGAAGAGAGAACGGGAAAAGCCTCAATCTCAAAGCATCATCGGACACATTGGTTTGTTTACTCCCCCAGCAAGTATCTATGAACCCCTTCAAGTGCTTGTATGCATTTTGGTCGGAGGCGCCCGTAAAATACCCTCTTTGCTCGAGAAGTGTCAACATAACATTGGTGATTTGAAAATTCCCCGCCCGGATTCGGGGAGGAACTATGGCACTTGCATAACCCTGGTTCGGAAGGACCCTTGGAGCTACTCTTGGTGGAGGCGGAGGAGGGTCTGGGATTTGATCATTTGGATTTGCATTAGCATTTCTACCTCTCCGTGGTATTTGTGGTACCTGGAGCTCATCTTGCTCAACATCATCAACCTCCTCCCCCGCGACCACGTTGTCAAGAGGGACATTTCCGTTTAGAGCCATGTGTACCTGATGGATCGACACAAATAATGTTAGTAAAAAGAAGGAAAGAGAAGCAAAACACAAAACTAGCTACACAAATAGTCAACACCGTAAGCTCCCCGGCAACGGCGCCAAAAAGTGATCGCAGCAAACTCAACCTTACACAACGGTAGGAAGAGCGGGTGCTAAAACCTTTACCCGAATAGTGGTATCGGGGTCGATTTTCCACAGGGAGCTTGGAATGGAGTTGCTTATTTGTATAGACTAAGAATGCGTTTGTGCTTCTAATTGCACTTCTAACATTGTCGGATTTTCTATTATCAACTACTATTATCAACTAAGGGTAAGACTAAATTATGCTATAGAAATATTTTCTAAGTTGTAATTAATATAGAGAAAGGCACTAGGGTCATGGCATCACCTAGGTGGTTAACTAACGGGTAGAAACTACTAACAATAGATTGACATATTTGGGATCAATGTTATAACCGTTGCACAATTGTACCCACTCTCACACCTCTCGGTAGAGAGAATGATTTTGCCCAATTGACTCTCTCGAGACCAATTGGGTAGGCCAATTAGACCAAGCAACTAGGGTTCAAGTAGGGTGATTACTCTCTCGAGGTTTAACCCATTAATTGGGACTACCATTTCTCATGGATCCATCCCAATTCCTTGTTGGGTCAATTTTGGGGTCATAGACTCTCTTTCTCAAGAAGGGCCAAGACCCACTAAGCTAGAATCAATGTTTGCAGCCACCAATCCTTAATTAAACCATAAAATTAACCCAAATAACAAACACCCAATATCATTCTATCATTAATAAGCAAAACCCATCAATTACCCACACTAGGGTTGAGCCACAACCCTAGCTAATGGGTTTAGCTAGACATAATAAGAGAAGAAACTAAAGAAATAGAAGATGAAATAACCATATTAATTAATAACTAATATTAAACTACAAGAATCTATGATGAAATGAGCTCAAAATGCCCAAAATAGGCTAATACAAATGTCTCACGAGCGCAGCTACTATCAGGTGTACAAAACGTCTCACGAGCGCAGCTACTATCAGGTGTACAAAACTTAACCTAAAAATGGTAATATGTTCTACTTATACTAGGCTGGAAAAACCGGACAAAAATACCTATGCGGGGTCAGTGCGGACCGCACAAAGTTGGCATGCAGCCGCACTGGGTTGGTTGACTTTTGAAACTTGCTCTCTGAAGATGTTGATGCGGACCGCACAATGATGGAATGCGGCCACATGATGACTGGTGCAGACCGCGTAAACTTGTAGTGCGGCCGCATGGGCAGCTTGTGATAGTCTTTGGACTTTTGTGGTGCGGTCCACGTGAACTTGTAGTGCGACCGCATTGGCTGGGCACGGACTGCGTTAGCTTGTAGTGTGGCCGCGCTACTTGCGATTGAAAGTGACCACTCTCTGAACTCCTATGGTGCGGCCGCATGACATGATGGTGCGGTCCGCACCAAGTTCTGAATGTCCTTGCTTTAATGATCTTTGACACTTGAGCAGGTTTCACTCCGTTTCGAGCCGATTTTTGACTTTTTTCATCTTGTCGCTCAAACCTGCAATCAAGCGCAACTTATAAGCATTCTGGGTCTATTTTATGGCAAACCATACATAAAGCATAGGCAAGTATGGGCATAAAACGTGTTAAAATCACATTTATCACCCTAGCACGGCCTCGACCACGTCCTCGGCCTCTAGTGGCTCCAGCTGGTGGTACTTGTGGTCGTCCATCCTGACCGGTAGCACGTGTCCTCACCATCTATGAGAGAATAGAATAACTGAAGTTTATTACTCGGATCAACAAATTTGCATGACAAGAATTTCAAGAATATGGAATTTTCCTAAAGGTTCTGCAGTCTCTCAAGGATAAATACAGGCGTCTCCGTACCGATCCAAGAGACTTTACTAAACCTGCTCATGACTCTTGAGGCCTATGCAATCTAGGTTCTGATACCAACTTGTCATGACCCTAAACCCAAACCCGATCATGATGGAACCTCTCGTGAAGACAACGTCAGCCGACACACTTCCAATTCACTTTAAGCAATTAAGATGATGAATACCAAGTCTTAAACAGAAGTAAAATCCCAAAAATATCAGTGAACAGTGTAATTTGTGGAATTAAAAACCAACACAGCCCGACATCAAGGTGTCACCAGTCAAGAGCATCTAAAACAATACGATAAGTCTGAAAGTCTACTCCACTACTACATAACTGAATTAGAAAGGAAATAAGATAGAGGGAGACTGCACTGCACTGTGAATCGCCGGACAGCTACCTAGTAAATCTCCGAAAATCTGCTGGATAGCTCTCAACCCTTGCTAGCAAGACCTGTAGCACCCGAATCTACACACAGGGGTGTAGGGAGTTAAGTGAGTATTCCAACTCAGTGAGTAATAAAAATAAATGAAGACTGAGCGATATAAAATCACGTTAAACACAACATCAAGCTATCAGAGGCATAACAAAATCAGTAAATATAATTAAGCAGTGGAATCTCACAATCACCTTTCAAGCAGTCAAACAATATATATATATATATATATATATAGGAAAGACAACTAGAAAAGGTAAACACATAAGAACCGCCCCTCGGGCATAGTAACAACGGAATTAGCCCCTCGGGCAATATCGCAGAACAATACCAGCCCCTCGGGCTATATCTCATATCACTACAGGTACCCACACTCACTAGGAGTGGACTGACTCCGGGAGGGTCCCCTTAAGGCCCAAGCATAATATCAAGCCATCTCGTGGCATCATAAACAGGCTCTCGGCCTCATATCAATCACAAGCCACCTCGTGGCGTACAATCTCAAGCCCTCGGCCTCATTGTCATAATCAGTATATCACTGTTGCGGCATGCAGCGCAACCTAAAAGTATCCTCACAACATAGGCCCTCAAGCGTTACTCAGTCAATATCTCATAAGCCTCTCGGGCAACAGTAAAATATGAAGCTCAACTCAAATATCTTTGAAAATATCATTTAAAGTGTTTTAAAAAGAATAAGATAGCTGAGTTTTGAAAGCAACGAGAATATTGCATGACTAAGAACAAGTATGAAATCAAACAGTAAGGAAAATATTATTAAAAATCTCTCAAGGGTTCAAACAGTTGGCACGAAGATCAAATATGGCATTTAGCCTAAATATAATAATATCAAACAATTAGCTATCAAATACGTAGTAAAACAGTCATTCGGGATGGACTAAGTCACAATCCCGAATGGTGTACTACCCTATGATCGTCCGTCATCTAGCATGTGTGTCACCTCAACATAGCCGAACGCTGTGAAATTCTGGGGTTCCATACTCTCAGGACAACATTTAAAATCATTACTCGCCTCAATACGGCCCAAAATCTAGCTCGCAATGCTTTTTCCCCTCGAATCGATCTCCGGATGCTCCGAATCTACCAAAATCAGAACGTAAAGCCCACTCAAAAATAATCAAAAAACATCACAATTCCCAACCCCCGGACCCACGTCTCGAAATTCGATAAAATTTACATTATTAGATTCCTTATCTCCCCACGAATTCATACATATAAAAAGTCCAAAATCCGACCACAAATGGTCTTCCAAATCCTCAATCAAATGCCTAGGTTTCTAAGCCCTAGTATCTCTAATTTTACCTTTAATTACAGCTCTAATCCATGCATTAATACCATAGAATCGAGTTTTTAGGTCCAAAATTCTTACCTTAATGAGTTCTTCTTGAATTATCATTTCAAAATCGCCCAAAGCTCTCAAATTCGTGTTTAAAAGTGAAGAAACCCTCTGAAAATCGCGAAGGATGAAATATAAGACCCAGGCATTTTCGCATTTGCGGCCAATTTTCCACTTTTTCGGTACCGCATCTGCGGTCTTGACAACTGCATCCGCGGTCCTCACTTAAGTCCGCCCCTTTCGCATCTGCGATGCCTAGCCCACACCTGCGCCACCACAGGTGCGGTTCACCAACTACTTTTGCGGTTTCTGCCAACTTCACCAGCTTCCACTTCTGCGACCAATCTTTCACATATGCGGCGTCGCACTTGCGGTCCCCAAATCCGCAGGGGCGAAAATACTAGAAGTAGCAAAAATCTACAGCTTCATCAAAATTTCAACTCTCCGTCAACCATTCAAAATCACCTCGAGGACCCGGGACCTCAACCAAAAACACAAACACATCCCGTAACCTGATTCAGACTTGTACAATTTTCAAAACACCTCAAACAACATCAAAACCACCAAAACACATCGAATTCAAGCCTAAGGTTCTAAAATCTTCCGCATTCTGCTTTTGATAAAAACAATTATACCAAACCATGTCCGAATGACCTGAAATTTTGCACACACATCTCAAATGACATAACGAAGCTACTGCAACTTCCGGAATTCCAATCTGATCCCTATATCAATATCTCACCTATCAATAGGAAAATGACAAAAACTCAATTTCGCCAATTCAAGCCTAAATCTACTTCGGACCTCCAAAACACATTCCGATCAGACTCATAAGTCCCAAATAATCTCCCGAAGCTATCCGAACCATCGGGATTCGGGACTCACATCCGAGTCCTTTAACATATAAGTCAACATTTGGTTGACTTTTCCAACTTAAGCTTTCATAAAAGAGACTAAGTGTCTCAAACCTTCTCAAAAACTTTCCGAACCCGAGCCAACTAACCCGATCATCTATAGAACCAATAAATAAGGAAAATAGAAGCAGAAATGGGGAAAATGAAGTGGTAAATCATGAGATGGCCGACCGAGTCATCACAGGCATGCCCTGAAGATCAGTTGGAAACACATCACAAAAATCCCGCACTACATGGAATGAATCAACTGTAGGGGTATCAATACTGACATGTCTCACATAAGCTAGATACACATCACACCCCTTCTCAATCATTCGTTGAGCTTTAAGAAATGAAATAACACTGCTGGGAGTGTAATCTAATGTACCCCTACACTCTAATCGCAGTACACCTGGCATAGCCAACATCACGGTCTTGGCGTGACAATCAAGAATAGCATAATCAGGCAACAACTAGTCCATGCCCAAGATAACATCAAAATATACCATGCTGAGGAATAATAAATCAACTCTAGTCTCAAAACCACTAAGACCAATCAAACACGATTGATAAATGCGGCCCACAACAAGAGAATCTCCCACAGGAGTAGAAACATAAATAGGGAACTCAAAGAATCTCGAAATACGCTCAAATGCGGGGCAAAATAATAGGACACATAGGAATAAGTGGAGCCTGGATTGAATAGAACTGATGCATCTCTATGACAGACCAGAACAGTACATGTGATGACAGAATCGGAGGCAACTGCCTCAGTACGGGCAGGAAGGGCATAGAATTTGGCCTGGCCTCCCCTTCTAGGGCAACCCCAGCCTCCCCGACCTCTACATCTAGCTGGCTGAGCAGGTGTGGGTAGCAGCTGGTGCTATAATCATAGCCTGAGAACCCTGTGGAGCATCCTGCGGCTGAGAAGTCTATGGAGGTGCACCCTTCCTAAGTCTAGGGCAATCCCTTACTACATGGCGAGTGTCACCATACTCAAAACAATCTCTGGGAGGGCATGGCGGCTATGACTGGCTTGGGTTAATTCTGTTAGACTGATTACTGAAAGCACCCCTGCAGGAGGCGTACTAGATACTAGAGGTGCATAATAAGGCTCCTGACGTCTAGGAGGAGATGGAATACTACTGGCTGCTAGAGGAGTTGAATGAATGGAGCGACTCACATAAACCTTACCATGACGAACTGTAGCTAGGATACGGGCACCAGAATAATGGCCCGACTCTTGAGACCTCTTGACCTCTCTCTCCTCTCTATCCTGAGTAAGCATACCCTCTACTATCCTAGCAATACTCACCACCGGCTGATAAGCAATATCCATCTCTATCTCCCGGGTCATGCTAGATTTTGTGCTAGGAATAAGCCCCTCAATAAACCGGCAAACTCTCTCACGAACTGTAGAAACCAAGGTCGGTGCATGTCTAGCCAAGTCACTAAAATGGACAACATACTTCGAAACAGTCATATACCCTTGGCGCAAATGCTCAAACTCCACGCACCATGTGTCCTTGAGGCTCTAAGGGACATACTCCCTCAAAAACATATCCAAAAGCTAGGTACATGTAAGGGAGGCTACCTTTTCCGAACTATCCAACTCGAAAGTACGCCACCACTAATAGGTTGCCCCTGAAAGCTAAAAGGTAGTGAAGGAAACCCTACTCGACTCTGCTATACCCATAGTGCGGAAGATACGGTGGCACTCCTCCAGAAATCCCTAAGAATCCTCTTATGCTAGACCACTGAATGTAGGAGGGTCGTACTTCTTGTACCCCTCAAGCCTTCGCTCTTCCTCCTCTGAAACTGCCGCCCTACCCTCGGGCTGAGCTGGGGCTACAGGCGGTACCAATATAAGCTCTGTGATTTGATCAACCTAAAATCACTGCTCTGGAGTGTGGGCGGAGGGAGTCATCCCCTAGCCTGAGATGTGGCTGCAACAAGGAGAATCAACCCTGCCTAAGCTAGAGTGGTGTGCATGATCATGAACTGCGCAAGGGTCTCCTGGAGAGCTTAAGTAGTAGTTGCAATAGGCGTATCAGGCGCCTGGGCTCCAGCTGAAGCTGCTGGTAGCTCCACTATAGCAGCTCGCAAGGGTGCTCTGGCTACACCACGTGCGCGTCCTCGGACTCTACCCCGGCCTCGACCTCTGGCAGCTCCAGTAAGGGGACGTGGGTGCCTGGTCATCTCTAATATCATGTTTCCTCACCATCTTTGAGAGAATAGAAGACAACGCTTTAGATTTTTGATATCAATAATCTCGCACAACAAGGAATCAATGAAGTGGAATTTTCCTAATAGTTACATAGCCTCTCGAAGATAAGTACAAATGTCTCCGTACCGATCCACGAGACTCTAATAAACCATCTTGTGATTCATGACTCCTATGAATTTAGAACTCTGATTCCAACTTGTCACGACCCAAGTTCTCCTTCCATGAACTATCGTGATGACACCTAGACTCTACGACTAGGTAAGCCTAACAATTTACGAAAATAAAATAAAGATACGAAACTAACAATTAACAGGTAAATATAATAAAGGAGTTTAAAATGTTGCTCCTCATATACAATAATAACACCCTCGAACTAAACATAACACTCCCAAAACCCAGAATCTCATGAATCATAAGCTAAAGAAGTACATAGTGTTTCTAACTCCAGAAATCTAATAACGAAGAGAAATACAGGAAGTCTATAACTATAAGGAGAATAGAGAGGGACTTCTAGGTCTGCTGACGCGGCAGATATACCTCGAAATCTCTAGATCGCCTTTCCTCACTAGAAGTATGGCTGAGAAGAAGTACCTGGACCTGCACACAAAAAACATGTGCAGGAAAGGGCATGAGTATACCACAGCAGTACCTAGTAAGTGCCAAGCCTAACCTCGGTTGAGTAGTGAAGAGATCAGGTCAGGGCCCTACTGGTTTATACACAATAAGATTAAATAGTATGAGATATTGCACTAAAAATAAATGCTAACAATCAATGAAAATGAAATCTGAAAATTAAACGACCCGACCGGTCGTTTTGAGCCCTAGCGCATCGTTCAGTAGTCTGAGGCCATGAGCTGCTTCATTTCAGGTATTGTGACTTGTTCGCATGGTCGGAATTTAAATTCAGGAAGATTAGAGTTAAATTTAAATGAAAATTCTCATTTGAGAAGCTTAAAGTTGATAGAATGAACTAGGATTGGAATTTTGAGTAAACGACCTCAGAATTGGGATCTGAAGGTTCCAGCAGGTTCGTATGATGATTTCAGACTTGGGAGTATGCCCGGTGCGGGTTTTGGGTAACCCGGAAGCGTTTTGGCGCACATTGTGGGAGTTAGCATTTTTGAAGAAATTTTCTTAAGTTTGGCTTGAAGTGCATTTCAGTGTTATTGATGTCCATTTGGGATTCCGAGAATGGGAGTAGCTCTGTATGGTGATTCTAGAGTTGGGGGCGCGATCGGATGTGAATTCGGAGGTCCGTAGGTCATTTTGAAGCCATTTGGCTAAAGATAGAAATTTGAAGGTTTTGAGAAGTTTGACCGGGAGTGGACTTTTTGATATCAGGGTTAGAATCTGATTTCGGAAGTTGGAATAGGTCCGTACTGTCAAATATGACTTGTGTGCAAAATTTGAAGTCAATCGGACGTGATTTGATAGGTTTCGGCATCGGAAATAGAAGTTGGAAACTTCAAAGTTCATAAAGCTTGAATTGAGGTGTGATTCGTGATTTTGGTGTTGTTTGATATGATTTGAGGCCTCGAACAGGTCCGCAATGTGTTTTGGGATAGGTTGGTATGACTGGTTGGGGTCCCGGGGGGCCTCGGGTAGATTTCAGGAGGTTAACGGATCAAAAATAGAATTTTTGGGAAGGCTGAGTTTGCTGGTATCTCATATTTCCGCTTCTGCAGAAAAGGGACCGCAGAAGAGGCCCCGCAGAGGCGATGAAGGGAACCGCAGAAGCGGTGTTGGACCTGAGGCTCGAGGACCGCAGATGCGGTCAAGTTTCGCAGAAGCGGGACCGCATCTGCGAGAAGGTGCATCGCAGAAGCGGAAAGGGTAGCCTAGGAAGGAGACCGCACCTGCGGAACCGCAGAAGCGGTCTGGGAACTGTAGGTGCGGAAAGCGACTGGGGCAGGATGTTTTAAAACCCGATTTTGGGTCATTTCTCACCACATTTTCTTGGCTTGGGGGCGATTTTGGAGAGCTTCAAGAAGAGATTTTTGTTATCAATGATAAGGTATGTTATCCCCACCTATTATGAGTTAAATACATCAATTTTGTATG
>MU714275.1:13732-28032 GCA_026770625.1 Nicotiana glauca
CAGCACTTGCTTAAGTAGAAGGACCTGAATATGCGTCAGAGGAGGTGGTTAGAGTTGTTAAAGGATTATGATATTACTATTCTTTATCACCCGGGCAAGGCCAATGTAGTAGCCGATACCTTGAGTTGCCAGGCGGGGAGTTTGGCATATTTACCAGCCTCAGAGAGACCTATAGCGATGGATGTTCAGGCCTTAGCCAGCCAGTTCGTGAGATTGGACCTTTCGGAGCCTAGTCGGGTTCTAGCATGTGTGGTTTCTCGGTCTTGCCCATTTGATCGTATCAGGGAGCGGCAGTATGATGACCCTCATTTGCTAGCCCTTCAGGACAGGGTCCAGCATGGAGATGCCAGAGATGTGACCATCAGGGATGATGGAGTATTGAGGATACAGGGCCGGATTTGTGTGCCCAATGTCGATTCTCTTCGAGAGTTGATTCTAGCAGAGGCCTATAGCTCGCGGTATTCCATCCATCCGGGTCCGCGAAGATGTATCAGGACTTAAGGCAACACTACTGGTGGAGGCGGATGAAGAAGGATATAGTTGACTATGTGTCTAGATGCCTCAACTGCCAGCAGGTGAAGTATGAGCACCAGCGTCCAGGTGGGTTGTTTCAGCAGATTGAGATCCCAGAGTGCAAGTGGGAGTGTATCACCATGGACCACGACAGTGAAGAAGTTTGATTCTATTTGGGTCATTGTGGACCGGCTGACCAAGTCCGCTCATTTCATACCTGTGTGTACCACTTATTCGTCGGAGCGGTTGGCGGAGATTTATATGCAGGAGATCGTCCATCTGCATGGTATTCCAGTTTCTATTATTTCAGACAGAGGTACTCAGTTTACATCGCGGTTCTGGAGGGCCGTGTAGTAGGACTTAGGCACTCGAGTGGAGTTGAGCACGGCATTTCACCCCCAGACGAACGGACAGTCCGAGCGCACTATTCAGATTCTAGAGGATATGCTCCGTGCGTGCGTGATTGAGTTTGGAGGGTCATGGGATCATTTCCTGCCACTGGCGGAGTTTTCTTATAATAACAGTTATTAGTCCAGCATTCAGATGGCGCCGTATGAGGCCTTATATGGTAGGAGGTGTAGATCTCCGGTGGGCTGGTTCGAGCCGGGTGAGGCCAGGCTATCGGGCACAGAGATGGTTCAGGATGCAATGGAGAAGGTTAAGGTGATTCAGGATAGACTCCGTGCAGCCCAGTCCAGACAGAAGAGTTACGCGGACAAGAAGGTTCGTGATGTTGCATATATGGTAGGTGAGCGAGTTTTGCTTCGCGTCTCACCTATGAAGGGCGTCATGAGGTTTGGAAACAAAGGGAAGCTGAGTCCGAGGTTTATTGGGCCGTTTGAGATCTTGAGGCGAGTTGGGAAGGTTGCTTATGAGCTTGCCTTACCTCCCAGCCTAGCCGGAGTTCATCTGGTATTTCATATTTTGATGCTCCGAAGATATCACGGTGATCTGTCGCACGTGTTGGATTTTAGTTCAGTTCAGTTGGACAAGGATCTATCCTATGTTGAGGAGCCACTGGCCATTTTGGACAGGCAGATCAGGAAGTTGAGGTCAAAGAACATTGCTTCAGTGAAGGTCCAGTGGCGGGGTCAGCTGGCAGAGGAGGCGACTTGGGAGACCGAGCAGGATATGCGCAACTAGTACTCTCATCTTTTTGCTACTTCAGGTATGTTCTCTAAGCTCGTTCGAGGACGAACGAATGTTTAAGTGTAGGAGGATGTAACGACCCGGCCGGTCGTTTTTGGAATTTATGCCCTGATCCCCTATTAACTGCTTCCCCTAAGTTCATTTCTTCTATTTTGGTTTGCGGGGACATTCGGTATTAGGATTCTGAGTGTTTTGGGACACTTAATCCCTAAATGAGAGCTTAAGAGTTAAAAAATGGTCCGTATTCGGAACAGTGTGAAGATGACCTCGGAATGGAAATTTGATGGTTCTGTTGGCTTCGATAGGTGATTTCGGGGTTGGGAGCGTGTTCAGAATGTATTTTGGAGGTTCTTAGCTCATTTAGGCTTGAAATGCCGAAGTTTGAATTTTTGAAGTTTCCGGTCCGATAGTGAGTTTTTGATCCGAGGGTCGGGTTTGGATTCCGGAAGTTGCCGTAGCTCTGTCATGTCATTTAGGATGTGTGTGCAAAATTTCAGGTCATTCGGACGAGGTTTGGTTAGGTTTTTGATCGAAAGCGTGTTTTGTTGGAGTTTGAAGATCTTAGGCTTGAATCTTTGATTTAATTGGATTTCCGGTGTTGCTTTAGGTGTCTTAAGGATTTGTACAAGTTTGAATGAGGTATTAGGTGGTATTGGTGCTTTTGGTTGAGGTCCCGGGGGCCTCGGGGTGATTTCGGGTGGTTAACGAGGGAAAATCTCTGAGTTTGCAGCAGCTGGTCTCTTTATTCTTCTGGTATTTTTGCTTCTGCAGTTTTAGGACCGCAAAAGCGGAGCTGCAGAAGTGTCCCCCCTTATCGCAGAAGTGAGATTTGGTTCCCCCCCTCAGGAACCGCAGAAATAATTATTTATCCGTAGAAGCGGCTAGGCAGCCGCAGAAGCGAAGCGTGGGCTCAAAGTCAAGTCCGCAGAAGCGGACGAAATTTTGCAGAAGCGGTATCACTCCAGCGATCCATAGACCGCAAAGGCAGAATATGGAATGGTAAGTGGAAGCCGCAGAAGCGGCACTTTGACCGCGTATGCGGGACCGCAGAAGGGTCCCTTGTCCGTAGAAGCAGAAATGTCTGGAAAAAAATAGAAAATCTGAGGGTTTAATTTCATAAGTTTGAAAAATCGATTGAGAGCACAGGAGAACGCAATTTTTAGTGGGTTTTGAAGAGAAAATCATTGGGTAACGTTTCTTTGATCCCTTTTCATTATATTTCATCATTATATAGCTAAATACATCATTTGAATTCGAATTTAGGATTAAAAAAACTTGGTAATTTGGGGTAAAAGTTCATAGACCAAACTTTGGGGTTTGAGGGGGGCATTTGATCTCCGATTTGGGAGATTTATATGGTTAGACTCGTGAGAGTACGAGGGTTCTAAAAATGTAAAAATTATTCGATTTCGAGACGTTGACTGGAGGGGCATTTTACCTATTTTCGTGCCCTAGCCCTAAATTTAATAGTGGAATTAGTTGTTTGCAATATTATTTATGATGTGTAATTGAATTGAATAGATTTGGGCCATTTGGAGTCGGATACTCGTGGCAAAGGCGCAATTTCTAGTGATATTGAGCCGGTTCGAGGTAAGTGACTTGTCTAACTTTGTGTGGGGGACCTTTCCCCTTAGGATTTTGTTCTTGATATTTGAGTGCCTTGTGCGCGTGGTGACGAGCGTGTACTTGAGCCGATTGATGAAAATCTGGTTTTACTTAAGTTGTTAATATTTAACTTTCTTTCTTATTTGCCTTATCTTACTTGAAGCTTATTACTTGTGCTAAACTAGGAAAGCATGTCTAACTGACATAATTGCCTAATTGCTTAAGTTGTTCAATTGTACTACGTGAAGAATGCTAGGCTAGCTCTATCTGCTACTCCGTTTTTTTCATACTTATCCCTTGGTGTGTTTCTGGCTGTGATTGCGCTTTTATTTTGGGACTACGGGACGGTATCCCGGGAGATCCCCCTACACTTTTATTTTAGGACTACGGGACGGTATCCCGGGAGATCCCCCTGCACTTTTATTTTGGACTACCGGACGGTATCCCGGGAGATCCCTCCTGTACTTTTATTTTGGTATTACGGGACGGTATCCCGGGAGATCCCCTGCACATAAATGATTGGACTACGGGACGGTATCCCGGGAGATTCTTTGATACTGGTACGAGAGTTAGACTATAGGACGGTATTCCGGGTGATCCATTAGACAGTTGAGGATAGGGCTACAGGACGGTATCCTGGGAGACCCTCATTGGTACTTGAGATTGAGTTGTGGTTACCCTGTATTTCTGCTTTATCCTGGTAGTTATCATTATTTCGTTGATTTGCCTTACTACACTGATGCGTTTATTATTTTGTCAGATTTCCACATTGTTAATTATTGCTATTGTTATATTTTTGCCTTAGTAGGGCCCTGACCTTTCCTCGTCACTACCCAACCGAGGTTAGGCTTGACACTTACTAAGTACCGTTGTGGTGTACTCATGCCCTTCCTGCACATGTTTTTCTTGTGCAGATCATACAGGTAGCTCTACTCAGGCGCACTATCCTTGAGGCGAGGAGACATACAGAGACTTCGAGGTATATCTGCAGCGTCCGCAGACCGAAGAGTCTTCTTCCTTATTCTTATTGTAGAGCTGTTATCCCATCATACTTTTGATGTAGTTATTCTGGAGATTAGAGTACTAATTGGAATTCTATTAGCCTGTGTTTTTCTGTGAGTTTCTGGGTTTTGGGATTTGGTTGTAGACTTTCGCATATTCTTAGAGTTGTACAAATCGGACGGCCTTAAACTCAGTTGTTATTTTTCATATGTTCATTTTTAATTGGTTTTTCCGCAAATATTATATCTTTTCTGCAATATTTGGCTTACCTGGTCGTGGGGACTAGGTGCCATCACGACATGTTCACGATCAGTGAACTAGGGTCGTGACACCTCTTCAGGACTTTTGTCAAGTCAGGGGCAGTGAAGCACCCGGTGTCAGCAGTTCCAAAGCCTGTGGTTGTCTTTGATGAGGAGTTGATTTGAGAGGGTCCAAAGTTTATTTGATGAAGTAAACATGGTAGAAATTGGGGGAGGTTCTGGTGACGAAGAAGTGCATTTTGTCAGGACAAATGTGAAGATCAACAATTGGGAAGTTACTCCTCTTCCTACTCGGAGGAAGTTTTGGTAGTGGGCTTTGATTTTCTTTACTTTTCTGGATTATTCCAGGGTTGTGATTCAGATTCTATGTTCCGTCTGTTTGGATGTGTTAAACCTTGTTATCTTTCAATTTCAATGAAATGCAATTTCCCTTCTTCTTCATTCTTGATAGTTTCATTTTTTGTTTTTCTTTTCTTTCTTGTACAGTTCTTTTATGCTGGTTTCAATAACATGACATGCATGAGGAATCTTCGGTCCAATCTTAAAAGCAAATCCAATTCTGAAACAATAATATAAGAAATAGAGTGCAATGATGAAATGGAATATGATGATGATGAGTGGGTCAAAACCCACCTGGAGCAATTGAGTTTAATCGATGAGAAAGGTTGGCAGCAGTGTGTCATGGCCAGTTACATAAATGGAGAATGGCGAGAGCATATAATAAGAAGGTGCGCCCACGAAAGTTCGAAGTGGGTCAGCAAGTGTTGAGGAGTATTCTTCCACATCAGGCTGAGGCCAAAGGCAAGTTCACCCCAAATTGGCAGGGGCCGTTCATTGTGATGAGAGTGTTGTCCAATGGTGATTTGTATCTAATAGACATAGAAAGCAAATATGTTGAAATAGACATAAATTCCGATGCGGTCAAGAGATATTATGTATGATTTTATTTGTTTCAATTGTATTTGTTTGTACTTGGCATGTTTTGGAGATTAGAATGACGAGGGCATTTTGTTCTGCTATCTAAACACTTTATCCTTTGCTACCCCTTTGAGCCATATTTATTTTCTTTCATACCCCTCTTTTGGAATCAGTAACAAAGATCATAAACACAAGCGTGGAAAGTAAGTTAAAGGAAAAAAAATAATGAAAAGAGAGATCAGAAAAGGAAGAGTAAAAGAAAATGGGAAAGAGAAGAAAAAGGAAAAGAAAACAACAAATCAAGAAGAAGAAAAAAAAAGAAAAAGAAAAAAGAAGAAAATAAAATAAAAAGAAAAGTAGAAACAACAAAAGTAGTCACATGAACTACGTTCAACCTGATTCCTTTTAAGGATACGTAGGCAGCCTCACGGTTCGGTCCCATCAAAATAAAAATCCAAAACTCCCCAAGCAAGAAACTGGGGCAGAAGTTGTATTGTTGTAAGAAATCTGATTCCGAAAGTTGTAATTTTGAACCCATCTGAATTATTTTTTACCCTTTTGATACCCTTTCTTTCTAACCCCATCCAAAAGCCCACATTACGGTCCAGATAAAGACCTTCCGATCAGTCTTCGATCGATGCCAAGTCGAGCAAGTAAAGGTGATTCATGTCAGGGACAACACACCGGTCCAAGCAGAGAAGTAAAAAATGAGAGAGTCTTTATTGGTGAAAACTTTCACGGGCACCATAAGGCGATAGTGAGTTGAGAGAAAGACCAAAATGAGAGAGGCTTGATGGTGAAAACCCTACAGGCACTACAAGTCGAATAAGGATTGAGAGTCACATGGGAAATCACCAGACGAAGATTGTGAAAGATGACAAACGACAGAGCAGCGAAGCCTGGTTTCACGGTTTGGGGGTATAATAGGAGCTGAACATAAGATTTGCTTAATAGAATAGGCCACAGGTGCATGTCAAGGTCATTAGAGTCAGTATCCACATCCAATAGGTTTCTACTTTGTAATTTTCTTGTTAGGAATCATCTCTTTCTATTGTCCTTCTACTCTGTTCCGTTTGTATTTTTTATTTCCTCCTATTGAGTCTGTTTGGTCATAACAAGCGAGAAATGACTTCAAAGTCTGCAACCAGCTTTCCAATTGAACAAAATGGAATCTGGCTAGTACATCAAAGCGTCATAAGTCAGTAAAGAGCATCAAGTGCACTGAGATGGTAACAATCAACATGCTTTGGGTTCCTTGTGAAACACAAAGGTTTGGTATATATCAATTCATGAGCAATGCAACAGACGAAGGGTTAGGGTGAACAGATCAAAGGTATTTCCTGTGATAAGATTGACAAAAGGGTGGTAAACCAGTGACGAGCAAGACCTTCCAAGCAGAAATCAAAGTTATCATGGCAAATGAGGAAGCCGTAGACCTTAAGGACAGGACCAGTGGTTTAAAAAGAACAACATACGCAATGAGGGGTGACAAGTGTCATGCTTTGGGGTTCATGTGAGATACAAAGGTTGGTAAATATCAGTTCAGGAGCAATGCAACAAGTAAAAGGTATGGGGTTTGAACAGAGAAGAGGTGTATTCGGTGTTAAGTAAGTGGTTATTCAAGGAACAAGCAAGGTCTTCGAATGGAAATCAGTTATCATGGAAAGTAAAGGAGCAACAGACCTCAAGGCCAAGGCCAGTGG
The DNA here is from genome assembly GCA_026770625.1 of Nicotiana glauca. Lineage (NCBI taxonomy): Eukaryota > Viridiplantae > Streptophyta > Magnoliopsida > Solanales > Solanaceae > Nicotiana > Nicotiana glauca. The sequence continues at coordinate 20,883 of MU714275.1, forward strand.
TTCAAGTCAAGAAAGAACAACATACACACGGAGTGGGGGCAATGGATGTGCTTTGGGATTCATGTGAAACACAAGGATTTGGTACATGACAGGTTATGTGCGACACAACAGATGAAAGGAAGCAGGTCTGAACAAAGAAGGGGTATTTTTAGTGACAAGGACATCAGAGAAAGTGGTTAGTCAGTAAACAGGCAATGTCTTCAAGTGGAAATCAGTTATCATGGGAAGTGAAGGAGTAATCTCCCTCAAAGTTCAAGTCCACAAACCAACCACCATGTTTTAAAACTAACAAGATTTTTCTTTGATTTGAAACTGGGGCAGAAAATTTTCTTTGTTTGTCTATTTTGTTGAAGTCAGGAGTCCGCCTAGAGAATAGAGGTATACATTTCAATTTAGTAGTGAGGAGCCCGCCTGAAGAACAGAGGAATACATTTCAAGTTTAGCAGTTAGGAGCCCACCTGGAGAACAGAGGAATACATTTAAAGTTTCAGCAGTTAGGAGCCCGCCTGGAGAATAGAGGTATACATTTCAAGTTTTAGCAGTCAGGAGCCCGCCTGAAGAACAGAGGTGTTACAATTCAAGTTTAGTTTTCAAATTCTTATTAATATTTGGTAGTATGATGCCCAGCCACCAAATAGGGGCAAGATATTTTCTTTGTTGTATCTGTTTTGTTGAAGTCAGGAGTCCGCCTGAAGAATAGAGGTATACATTTCAAGTTTTAGCAGTCAGGAGCCCGCTTGGAGAACAGAGGAATATATTTCAAGTTTTAGCAGTCAGGAGCCCTCTTAGAGAATAGAGAAATACATTTCAAGATTTAGCAATCAGGAGCCCGCCTAGAGAACAAAGGAATACATTTCAAGTTTTAGCAGTCAGGAGCCCGCCTGGAGAACAGAGGAATACATTTCAAACTAGCAGTCAGGAGCCCGCCTGGAAAACAGAGGTATACATTTCAAGTTTTAGCAATCAGGAGCCCACCAGGAGAACAGAGGTATACATTTTAATTTTTAGCCAGTCAGGAGCCCGCCTGGAGAACAGAGGTATACATTTCAAGTTTTAGCAGTCAGGAGCCCGCCTGAAGAATAGAGGTATTACAATTCAAGCTTTAGTTTTCAAATTCTTAATAATATCTGGTAGTATGATGCCCAGCCACCAAACTGGGCAAGAAATTTTCTTCGTTGTATTTGTTTGTTGAAGTCAGGAGCTCGCCTGGAGAACAGAGGAATACATTCGAGTTTTAGTAATCAGGAGCGCGCCTGGAGAACAGAGGAATACATTTCAAGTTTTAGCTGTCAGGAGCCCGCCTGGAGAACAGAGGCATACATTTCAAGTTTCAGCACTCAGAAGCTGGCATGGAGAACAGAGGCATACATTTCAAGTTTCAGCAGTCAGGAGCCCGCCTAGAGAACAGAGGCATACATTTCAAGTTTCAGCAGTCAGGAGCCCGCCTGGAGAACAGAGGAATACATTTCAAGTTTTAGCAGTCAGGAGCCCGCCTGGAGAACAGAGGTATTACAATTCAAGTTTTAGTTTTTAAATTCTTATTAATATCCGGTAATGTGATGCCCAGCCACCAAACTGGGCAAGAAATTTTCTTCGTTGTATTTGTTTGTTGAAGTCAGGAGCTCGCCTGGAGAATAGAGAAATACATTCAAGTTTTAGCAGTCAGGAGCCCGCCTGGAGAACAGAGGAATACATTCAAGTTTTAGCAGTTAGGAGCCCACCTGAAGAATAGAGGGAATGCATTCAAGCCAGCAGTCAGGCAGCCACCTGGAAAAAAAGGCAAAACATCGCAGATCACAATCCAAGGCAGTAACAAAAGGATGTCACCGGGACAATACAAGTCAACAAGGCAACAAGAACCACGAGAGCAAGTTCGAAGGCATAGATAGGATTTTTGTAATGCATAGATCGTAGACTAGTCTAGCTTCTTTTTATTTTTGACATGGCGTAATAAGAAGGTCAGCAAGCAGTAGCAGCAGCAACACAGTGAAATCACAGCTTCATGGTAGTACCAGCTACTAGACATTCCTGAACTACACTGACCTGATTCCTTTTTATCCAAGGATATGTAGGCAGCCTCAGAAGCAGGGTGCGATCAACTCTTTCAAAAAATGCTTCCCACGGAGTATTCAAACGGGCAAAAATCGCTCGTATCCGCTCACTTTATCATTGCATGAAAACTCTTCGTGTTTCCGAGAAAAGAGGGGCAGCTCCGAGCACGTGATTTTTGCCCTATATGAATTAATCTCATAATTTCAAAACAAAATAATTTCTTTTAATTATTTGCAATTTTGTGAATTATTGTGGTATTTTTGTCAATTGTTTGTATTTTTCTGTGCACGTTTATTTTATTTAATTAATAAAAAATACAAAAATATATTGCATTTGCATTTAGGATCTATTTTCACATTTTCAGGATTAATTAGTAAATTAGTTATTTTATAAAAATGGAAAAATCACAAAAATAGTTTATTTTTGCATTTTTAATTTTAATTGTTGAACTTTTGGTAGTTTTCCTTTAATTTGATTTTTAATTAATTATGTTAATCATAATTTAGAGTTCAATTAATTTAATGTGGTAAGACAATTTGATTTAGGAATTAATTTTTGTTTCATTTTTAGTTTTAATTTAAAAGGAATTAAAAGAAAAAAAAATGAAAAAGAGGACGCAAAAGTTGTGAATCAAATCTTGGGCTGATTTCAATTCAATGCTTAAATCCATTCCTCAACCCAATCCAATGCCCCTCAACCAGCCCAAAATACCATATACCTTTCCAGCCCAGCTATGCCCAACCCGGTCCAAGAGGTCAGCCCCCAAACTATTGAAACAACGTAGTATAGGGGCGTACTACGTCGTTTCGAGTTCACTAATTTTGAAACAATCTGAGCCTTTAATCTCGGCTTATTCAATGGTGGGGATTGGTTCTTGTGGGTTAATTAAAAATGTCCTAAAAACTAAGAGACCAAATCTAAGACCAAACACCCCACTCCCTTCCATGTTTCGTCTCCCTCATCTCTCTAGAACCCTAACCTGCCGCCCTCTTTCCACACTGCTTCAAGCCTGGCGGCGATGCTATAGACCATTCCAATCAGCCCCAAATCAACACCTTGGAACCCTTTTCATCTCCCCATCCCAGATATCCAACCCTCTACCCTCGAATCAACTTTGAACTCTTCAAATCTTAAATTCGAGTTCACCCCCCAAAAGTTCAAATTCAGTTTTGTAGAACCTGGTGGCATGAAGGATCTTGGAGTGATATTATTTCAAGTTTTGAAGTTTGGACTCGACCAAACTGATGTCGTTCCGTTGTTCTTGACAAAGAACAAAGGATCGACATAAGTTTGGTTAAGTCACGGATCTCTGATAGTTTCCAAGTCTGGTTTTGGTAAGTGCCCTTTCCCCTCCTGTATTTCTCCTCCCATCATTGCCCTACTGTCCTCTTCCCTTTTCTTCAGCTTAATTGTTTCACAATAATTTAGCTGAAACCCATTTAGTCGTCTGAGTTCGATTCGTTCTTTATCCATTGTTTAATTGCATCTTAAAAAGGGTTTCCGGGTTTCTTCTCTTAGGGAGAATTTGGGTCAGTCTTTTAATTTATGAGTCTCAGATTGATGTGGATTGGACTCTAAATTCAGAAATCCCATTTGAATATGGATTCTAGCCTGTTTTGTTAATCCCGGGGCTAGTTCAATCTATTGGGTCGACTTGAACCGTATTTGGTTGTTACGGTAATTTTCAGAGGTATTGGGGGATATTTTGGGTAAATTAGGTAAAGGAATCTCTTAGTATAAGAAATTAGAAGCTTCTAGTAAGGGCTTTTATTAAATTTCAGGACTGTGGTAGGATAACTTGGGCACCAAGTCATAAAATAAGGGACTCAAATGCAAAATTAAAACCTGAGGGTTACCCTAATTATTTGCCTATAAATGAATCATTGCCTTGCCTTAGAGGTTGGGGGGAAGCATTGAAAAATTCTGAAAAGAAACTTGAGGTGGCTGAACCTGGAAAACTTACTGTTCCATTGAGTTTTAGGGTGTACTTGAGCTTTTCAAAGTTATAAATCAAATCACTAACTCACCTGAGGTTGAAAATGGCTTAAGTTTCTCCTTGTGCTTTTAGTAGTTAGGGTTTTAAAGGTTTCTGGGGTCATTTTCGAAGTTGAATTTGGTTCATTGAAGATTGGTTTGGGTGTTTACTAGTGTTACTTGCCTGAAATTATTTCCAGGGTTACTTGATGCCATTTCCTGGGTTTGGGATTAGCTTGAAACTGCTGCTTCCTGCTGTTTGTTGTTGCTAATTCTTCCTTCTTCTTACTTTTCCCTTACTTTCCAGGTACACGTTCCAGATCTCTTCTGATGTAGCTCTCAAAACTGGAAATGAAAATAAAGCTGAGCATGTTTCTCATGTTGATCTATGTTCCTTTAGACTATTGTAGTTTGATTGGTTTTGTTATTAAGATAAGTCTTCCCCATAATTAACCTGGATTGTTGAACTGTGCTTCATTTGTTCATTCATGATAGCTCTAGTAGTATAAATTAGTTTTACAAGCTATGTTAGTTTAAATGTCTCAATGAGTTGGAATTTACCGGACTTTACTACTTGTCCATTGTGTATGAGTCCTCAAGTCCTTCAAAGGATTACTATCATGTTTCAAATGCAGTTTGAGTTTTAAAGCTTAAAATAGTTGTAAGATTGTTGTGTTTGCTTGTATTTCCATAGTTTAGTTTTGAGGGCATTTGACTAGAGTCATATAGATCTGCAAAAAAAAATAATATCCCATCATTCATTTTTTTTAACCTGTTACCTAATGTAATTTGTCCATTTACTTACAAATAAAAAGCAAAGCAAAAGAGTTGGTCTACAAAATTGAAGCAATGTTGATTGATGGCAAAAGTTTGTTAAATTACGAAATTAGATTTTTTATCCACATATCAGTATTGGTTTGTTTGCGTTACTGCCTGGACCGCCTGGGATCATAAGGAATTTGCTTAATGTGGCCCAGTAGTATAATAGCTGGCCAAAATACCTTCAGCCCTTTAAATTAATTAATCTTACCCAGTTTAGAGCCTTTGGGACTCGATCTTGAATCCCAGCTCCTGCCTGTTTTCGATTTGGGCTTGTTCTAAGGCCCAAGCTTTAGACAGCTTTACAAATAAAACTGAACAAATATTCTTTCTTCTTGTCACGACCCAAACCCACACTGGTCGTGATGGCGCCTCTCGTGAAGACAAGGCCAGCCAACTAACTCAATTCACTTCCTTTTAAAATTATTTAAACATAAATGAATAAAGTGTTACACCTTAACAACAATAATAATCAGGACTACAATCCCACATAACCCGACCGGGGTGTCACAAGTCACGAGCATCTGTCACACCTCCTTTTGGCGCTACCGCACCCTGCGAGGGGCGCGGTAGAAGGGAGTTTTTCCAATTAAATGACAATCGAAACGGGATTTATTATTAAGATTAAGAGTCGCCACTTGAGGGATTTATGGTATCCCAAGTCACCGGTTTGAATCCCGAACCGAGGAAAAAGTTGACTCTATATTACAGTCTACGAACCAGAAATCCGGATAAGGAATTCTGTTAATCCGGGAGAAGGTGTTGGGCATTCCCGAGTTCCGTGGTTCTAGCACGGTCGCTCAACTGTCATATTTGGCTTATTTATCTGATTTATAACGTGTTAGACCTACGTGTGAATTTTAACTTTTAACTGCTTGTGATTATTATTATTTTTATAAGAATTGCGACGTTGTGAAAAACGTACTTCGGACCACACCGTACCGGTACGCCTGTGGCCCTCAATACATTTTGATTTCGTCGAGACTTGGATTCGGGTCACTTAAATGCGCGCACGAGTTTAGGAAAGTAAAGTGATTTAAGTAACGGACCTAAAGCAACTAACGTGTTTATTATTTTGAGAAGGCCGTAAAATTCGCTAAAACGGCCTGTCTCGAAATCTAAGCATTTAAAATAATCATCTATTGAGGGCCCCGCGATTTATGTGTTATTTGACGAGGCTCGTCTCATTTATTATCTAAGGGACTAATGAACTGCTTTTGTTATTTATTATTTTTAAAAGAATTGCAACATCGTGAAAATGCGTATCGAACCACGCCGTACCAGTACGCCCGTGGCTTTTAACGCATTTCGACTTTGTTGAGATTTGGATTTTGGGTCACATAGATGTGCACCCGTATTTGAGAAAGTAATGTAATTATTATTTGCGCCTAAAGCTTCTACGCATTCATTAACTTTGGGAAAAACCATGATATTTACTAAACGGTCTTTCCAAGTCTAAGTTTTTTATAACCAATTATTTGAGGGCCCCGCGATTTATTTATTTGGCGAGGCTCATCTCATTTGTTTTAAAGGATGTCCTAAAGTAATCTATAGTTTTCTATTTTTTGTTTGTCTCTAAAACAAGAGAAGAGGTTCTAATTAATTTGTTACTGGATTAAAGCAAACCAGCAGGAAAATTGTGCCCAAGTCTATGTAGAAAGAATAGCCAATCTCAAGCCTTGGCCCATGCCCCAACCAAACACACAAGTTAGGACCTGGACCACTTGTTATGATATTGAAACCCCTGCCTGAAGACAGGCCCATCGCTAGGCCAAATGAGGATTTGATTTAATTGGGCTAAATCCACACCGAAATTGTTCCAAAAATATTCGAAATGTGTTTAACAACTTAAAACAAAGACAGGCGATATTCACCTATTCAAACTTACGAAAACATTGATCATTTGAATTCCATGCGTCCTGCTTAGGTCGAACCAAAAGTGAGCCTAACTAGAAACATGATGGTGATGACACGAAGTAGCCCGATTATTTCAGATTAATTCAAGATAACTATACTAAAACTGAACTATTGAAACCGTTACTGAATTTGGACACACGTTCATGATGCGATTTAAGTTGTATTACGCTGATTTACTACCATAGAAAGGTTGCAGCCCAACTTCAATTTTTCAACTATCATGGAGATTTAACTACACTATATAATTTAAAAGGAACAATATCAGATCCACATTCTAACGATCCAGTACATTCCCAGGTGAATCAAACAGTCCAATAGGCTCATCATTAATTATGGAAATCAAATATTGGGTGCTAATGTGTGAATTATCATAAGCTAGAGCCAATAT
>MU714275.1:37519-71128 GCA_026770625.1 Nicotiana glauca
AAAAAATCTATAATACATAGAGTAAAATCTGGAAATCAAGAAGAAGAAGAAACTCGGTGCCGCGAACGCCGACGGTCACCTTGCTTAGCTACGATAGCAATACCTTCAATCCGCTATTAACCCGCTGCCGGGTGAACAATACCTGCAACTACATGCGAGGTGCAGGGAGTAAAGTGAGTACTCCAACTCAGTGAGTAATAAAAATAAATAATGACTGAAAGCATGAAATCTAATAAAGGCACAAATAACGCTATCTCAAGCCGTAAAATCAGTTATGCAATACAACTGTGAAGTATCAGATGATTCTCTTTTTAAAACAGTGAAAACACTAAATTTCAACAAGTAAGGAATAATCAGAAACTTGCCCCTCAGGCTCAACATCAAATTTTCAATATAGTATCAGCCCATCGGTCTCACTCCCAACTCACCAACACACAACATTAGCCTCTCGAGCTCACTCCCAACTCACAAAACACAACATCAGCCTCTCGGGCTCACTTCCAACTCACAAAACACTCGATCGGCCTCTCGGGCCCACTCCAAACTCACCTGGGTACCCAACATCAGCCTCTCGGGCTCACTCCCAACTCACAAAATACAATATCGGCTTCTCGGGCCCACTCCCAACTCACCTGGGTACCCTGCGCTCACTAGGGGTGTGTACAGACTCCGGAGGGGCTCCTACAGCCCAAGAGCAATATCCTAAGGCCTTAAAGCCTTCACACATCACACTCGAGGCCTGAAAGCCTCCTCACATAACACTCGAGGCCTGGAAGCTTCCTCACATCACTCAACATATCCTCACATATGGCCCTCGGCCTCAATCAGTCCAGAAAATAAACATAAGCCCCTTGGGCATCAGTAAAACAATGGTGCTCAGCTCAAACAACATTATAAATATCATTTAAATCTCAAGTTGAGTATAAATGTAGCTGAGTTCATGAAACAGTATAATTCATTTGGACTGAGTTCAAATAATATTTCAATTAGTGAGGAAAATAGTGATGTAAATCCACAAAAGATTTCAAGTAATTGGCACGAAGCCCAAATATGGCAATAAGCCCAAATCATGGTGAAAAACAGTAAATCTTTATCAAATACGCGGTAAAATATCAACTGGAATGGACCAAGTCGCAATCCTCAATAGTAAATGAACCCGCGCTAGTCATACAACGCGTGTCTCAACTCAACATAGCATTATGTTATGCAATTCGGGGTTTTAAACCCTCAGGGCATCATTTAAAATCATTACTCACCTCGAACCGGTGGAATTCCTCGCTCGCGACGCCTTTGCCCCTCAAATTGGCATACACGCGCATCGAATCTAACCAAAAACAGAGCGAATACATCACAATATACGAATGGGACAATACTCAATCGAAAACAATCGAAATATAGCAAAAATCTCGAAACTAGCAAAACCCGAGCCCCGGGCCCGCTTCTCAAAAAATTATAAAATTAACATCGCCGGCTTCCTTATCTCGCCATGAGTCTAACCATGTCAAAATCATTCAATTCCCATATCATTTCGACCCTCAAATCCTTGATTCTATCCAAGAGGGTTTTCTACCCTTTTCCAACAAAATTCTCTGATTAAACGCTAAAACCCGTAATAGATTCAAGTTATACAACCAAAATTTAGTTAAGAACACTTACCCTATTGTTCTCTATGAAAATCGGACCAAAAATCGCCTTAACCGAGCTCCAAATCGTCAAAAATGGGAAATGGGAACGAAGTCCCATTTCCAGAACTTAACCTTTCTGCCTAGTCCATTTTTCGCTTCTGCGATACAAATGTCGCTTATGCGACTTCCGCTTCTGCGGCATTCTTCCGCTTCTGCGGTTTCCTTCATTTTGCCCATGACCGCTTCTGCGGTCCGTTTTTCACAAAAGCGAGATTGCTTATGCAGTCCAATCGTCCGCTTCTGCGGTAGCTGCCCAATCCCCACGTTCCACTTCTGCGACTTCCCTTTCGCTTCTGCGGTCCATTTCCGTAGAAGCGAAAATGCCAGATACCAGAACCCTTCAGCAGTCCTAAAAACCCCAAATTTCATCCCGTTAGCCATCCGAAATCAACCCGAGGCCATCGGGACCTCAACCAAAAATAGCAATACATTCTATAACATTATTCAAACTTGTTCCAATCATCAAAACACCATCATTAACATCAAAATCATCAAATTTCACCAAATCAAAGCCTAAGTTCTTCAAGAACTTCCGAAATGCACTTTCGATCAAAAACCCAACCATACGATGTCCGAATGACCTGAAAATTTGCAGACATATCCAAAATCACCTAACGAAGCTACTGCAACTCTCAGAATTCCATTCCAACTCTCGGATCATAATCTCACCTATCTACCGGAATTTGCCAAAAATTTCAAACTTAGCCAATTCAAGCCTAATTCTACACCGGAACTCCAAATTCAATTCGGAATTCATTCCTAAGTCACAAATCATCCCCCGAAGCTAATCAAATCATCAGAATCTACATCCGAGCCTCCTAACTAAATAGTCAACTCCCAGTTGACTTTTCCAAGTCAAGCTTTCTTTTAAGAGACTAAGTGTCTCATTTCCAACTAAAACCAATCCAATTCTACCCGATCAACTCATATACTGATATTGAAACATAGCGAAGCATAATATGGGGGAAACGGGACGGTAACTCGCGTGACAACGGGCCGGTTCGTCACACTTCTTGGGCCGGCTTCGAAGCCCAACATGCTGAAAATCCTATTTCATTATTGAAGCTATGGGTTGAATTTGAAATGTAGGCTTTGGACCTTTCAAGTTAGGTGGAAGATTTGAATTAAGGGTTCTTCAATAATGGAGATCCCCTTGTTTAAGTTTGGACTTGATCTTGAGGCCCTAAATTCCTTGAATGTTGCTAATAATAGTTAATTGATAATGCTAATTAATTAAGTTTTTTAGAGACAATCCTTAATAGATAATAATAGTTCGTCTTTAGGATGTTCTTTTAAAAATAAATTGAGGTGCGCCGCGCCAAATAAAATTCATAAACTGTGTGGCCCTCTTTAATTATTTCTTTAAAATACTTAGAACTCGGGACGTGCCATTTAGCGAATTTTCATGGCCTCCCGCAACGTTAATAGCGCGTTAGTTGCTTTAGGCACGTTCTTTAATAATTTTACCTTCTTAAATTCAGGTGTGCATTTCATGTGACCCAAATCTAAATTCCAAAATGTTGAATAAGATATGTTCCGGATTGCGGGTGCATTTCATGTGACACGATCCAAAGATATATTTTAAATGATTTTTAATATTCTTTAAAAATTAATTAAAAGCGGTAACTAATTTAAAATTGCACCATAGGCTAAACATGTACTAAAATTAGATAATAAACTGAATATAACAGTTGAGCGACCGTGCTAGAACCATGGAACTCGGAAGTGCCTAACACCTTCTCCCGGGTTAACAGAATTCCTTACTCAGATTTCTGGTTCGCGACTGTTAAACAGAGTCAAACCTTTTTCTCGATTCAGGATTCAAACCGATGACTTGGGACGCCATAAATATCCTAAGTGGCGACTCTGATTTTTTAATAAAATGAATTCCGTTTTGGTTGTCCTTTAATTGGAAAAAACTACCTTTATTATACTCTTCTGGGGGTGTAGTAAGAAAAAGGAGGTGTGACAGGTATATGAGTGGTATCTTGTAAGTCGTCGAAATAAACTTGTATTGCCCGCTCTATAATTGTGACGACCGAAAGGGTCATCACCGTATTTCTCCCTTTTTCCGCATTTCCGAGGCCTTGAAAACCTCACTTTTAGTTGCCTCGATTTGTGTGCGCAGTACGAGCACGAAGCTGGAAAGTGTTTATGTTAAAATATGTGAATTCTATGAAAAATTTGAAGAATTATGATATTAATGTTGATATAGTTGACTTTGGTCAATATTTTGGGTAAACGGACCCGGACCCGTGATGTGATGGTCCCGGGAGGGTCCGTAGAAAGATATAGGATTCAGGCATGTGCCCGGAGTCGAAATCTGAGGTCCAGAACCCCGGTAAAAGAATTTTTCTGTTAAATTATTTTCTGAAATTATTAAGGAAAAATAGAAAAGAAAATATAGGTATCGGGTTCGTATTTTGGTTCCAACGCCCGGTACAGGTCTTAAATATGCGTTAAGTGCTTTCTGTGAAATTTGGTCGAAATCGGACATCGTTTGACGTGTTTCGGACTATGAGTTCCAAATTTAAAAGTTTAAGAACTTTGAAATGAAAATCATGAGTTTTGAGGCTCGATTCTATGTAAATGATGTTATTTTGGCGATTTGATCGCGCGAGTAAGTCCGTAGGATGTTTTTGAGGTTGTGTGAATATTTGGTTTGGAGCCCCGAGGGCTCGGATGAGTTTTGGATAGATGTCGGATTGCATTTCTCATAGTTGAAAACCTGTTGTGCTTCAGTTCTGCAGGCTTCGCAATGCCAGCACTCGCAAATGCGAGTTCGCAATTGCGAGCTTTCTATCGCAAATGCGATCTTTCACCTGGGAAGCACCTTTCGCAAATGCGAAGAAAAATATCGCAAATGCTATACCAGCCCTCAAACCCCAGTCTTCGCAAATGCGAACAATTGTCCGCAAATGCGGATGGGGACTTTCGCAAATGCGAACAATAGTTCGCAAATGCGAGTTTCCCAGTGTCCTTCAGAGTTCGCAAATGCGAACTCGACTTCGTAATTCCCACATTTGGTTGAGGTTCGCAATTGCGAACCCCTGTTCGCAAATGCGACATCAGAGACCTGCATATTCATACTTAGACGATTTTGAAGCTTCATTTTTCATATTTTCAAAACCCAAACACCCATTGGCGATTTTTCACGTTCTCCCTCTTCTCCAAATCATTTGTAAGTCAACTTTTACTTAATTTCTTCCATTTTTAACATCATTTATCATGTTTTCATCTTAACATCAAGGTTTTTCATGGGTAAAAATGGGGATTTTAGGTAGAACCTAGGTTTTCTTAAAAATTGGGGATTTGGACCTCAATTTGGGGTCCGATTTCAAAACAAATCATAGATATGAACTCGTGGGGTAATGGGTGACCGGGTTTTGGTTCGAACTTCGGGTTTTGACCACGTGGGCCCGGGGGCGTTTTGAAAATTTTTGAGTAAAACTTTAGGAAATTCGTTTTTATGCATTCAAGTTGATTCAATTAGCATTTGTTGATACTTTCAAGTAATTTGTGATTAGATTCGAGCAATTTTGTGGTGAATTCGAGGGGTAAAGCTATTCTAGAGGCTTGAGTGGACTTTTGAAGCATTTGACGTAAGTGTTTGATCTAACTTTAGCTTGAGGGAATAGGATTAGAGTGACATAATTGCTATTTGCTAATTGATCGAGTGCGGTGCATAAGCATGTGACGAGTATCTATACACCGGAGTCTAGCATGACCGTGGGTCCTTGTTTGTACTTGTTTTTGAGATAATTTGGAACTCTTCTAAGCTAATAAATGATGACTACATAATTTGAAGAGTTTGAAGATAAATCATGATATTAATACTTTAGAGCGTTGGCTCGAATGATAAATACCACTGAGTAGGATATGAAAGTATTGAAAGGAGTTGTGATTGATCCCTTGCCGGGATGTGAAAGCTATTGATGTTGTTCCCTTACCGGGACTTAGTTGTTAATTGTGTTATTCCCTTTCCGGGACATTTCTTATTATTGTCTATTTTTCTCTCGCCCGTTTGGTTGTGACTGTTGTTTAGGTGAGGAGGAGTGTTAACGCACGAAGAGTCATTCCGTGCTATTTTTGATTATATTTGCACGAAGGGTCATTCCATTCTATGTTTTGACTGTTTATGCACGAAGGGACATTCCGTGCTCTGATTTGACTAATATTGCACGAAGGGTCATTCCGTGCCATGAAATGAGAGTTATGTGAGGGAAAGTACGAAGGGTGATGCCGTGCATTTTATTCGATTGCTTTGGGTGAGGATGAGAGTAAACGTACGAAGGTTGATGCCGTGCAACTACTGATTTTCTTATGCTTTGGTAGTTACTACTGTGCCCTGTCTCTTAATTAAGCTGACGAATCTTATATTCAGATTGTACTCCCCCACAGCATATTTCCCTCCCTTTAACTGCCTAGTTCGGTATTTCTTTTCCTTCTATTGTATATATATGTATATAGAATTGTACAGGTTGATTTGGTAGTCCTGTCTAGCCTCGTCACTACTTCGCCGGGGTTAGGCCAGGCATTTACCAGCACATGGGGTCGGTTGTGCTGATGCTACATTTTGTGCATTTCTTTGTGCACAGATCTAGGAGCAGCTTTCGAACAGCAGCAGTAGGATTTTATCTGAGAGCTATCTTCAGTCCAGGGACAGCAGCAGTAGGATTTGTTGTGTTGTTAGCATTTGTGAATTGTTGCATGGTTTGGTTATTTTTATACGGAGTATAAGGGTGGAAATTATACTGAGTAATACGGGTGACTATCAAAGAGATAAAAGTGGCTAATGATATTCTCAGGCAGGAGTGATACGGGTGTCTATCAAAGAGATAAGGGTGGCAATGTCATGGATGATGTGTGATGGCTTGGGAACATTGTTTTGGTGGTTTTCGTATGATGGTGTGCTTTTTCCTTGTGTATGTCATACACCTTACGTGACTTGTTGTGATGTTTGATGAGCTACTCGATGTCTTTGATATTACTGGTTGACTTGGGCTGCAATAGTACACTTGCACATGCATATACCATAGTATGCCAATTATATTAGCTCAGGAATATAAAACTTGACATTTATTAATCATGTCCATATGTTCTTGTATTATCTGTTTTCATGTTACTATTGAGTCTGTGACCAGGAAGTCACGGGTTCAAGCCGTAGAAACAGTATTTTACAGAATTATAGAGTAAGAATTTGTATTAAGACCCTTGTGGTCCGGCCCTCTCTCGGACCCCGCACATAGCGGGAGCTTAATGCACCAGATTTTTCTTTTTATTGAGCTTGTGACCATTCCATATGGATTGTGATTGTGTGCCGGTGACCATGCCAGGCGAATTATGATTGTGAGCCTGTGACCATGCCAGGTGGATGTTAGATGTGAGCCTATGATAATGTCGAGCGGATTGAGATATTAGCACGCGAGTTCTCTGTGCGGAGTGATTTGAGATATGGGTACACGGTTCCATGAGCATATGATGGTGGGTTGAGACCCATGACTTGTAATATGAGATGAAGTATCTCGGGTAATTTCGTTGCAAACTTGTGTTAGAATAACTTGATTAATTGGTTGTCATTTGTGTTCCTCATTTGGTTCCAACAGTACTTTCATGGTGTTCTTATTGCTTTGATGTTTATGTCACACGTTGATTCTTGTTGCAATTTACTAATTCCTACTTTCCTTTATTAGCTTTATATTTCTAAACTGAACATGTTATTTTGTCTAGTGGGTATCTTGACTTGTACCTCGTCACTACTCCACCGAGGTTATTCTTGATACTTATTAGGTACCTATCATAGTGTACTCAAACTACACTTCTGTATATTATTATGCAAAACCATGTGTTGTAGATATCGGACTCAAGCAGAGTTAGCTTACTGGTCGCGAGAATTCAAGGTAGAGCTACTTGGTCATCACTGTCCCTTAGAGTTCTTCTCGTTCTTTGTATTGTCAGTTTGTTATTTGACCAATGTTGTATTTCGATCTTTGAGATATTTTCATGTACTTAGCTAGAGTTCGTGACTGTATTACCAGTCTTGGGAGGTTGTTATGATTATTGTCGCGTAGGCACATTTCTCTCTTGTTTTGGTATTCATATTAAACTATGTTTCAAATATCATTGTTAAAATCTGGCTTAGTTATTATAATAATCAGCTTACCTAGTCTTAGAGATTAGGTACCATCACGACATCCTACGGAGGGAAATTAGGGCCATGACACATCCACATTCCAAGGGAGCATTGTCCAATTTGGGTTCGTCCATAGAATTTAAAGGGTCTGATTCCTGAATGATAGTTCAATTATTGCATTCGATGTTGGATGTGGACGACTATTGTGAAGTTAACTCACCCAATTTAATTTGGGATTGGAGAAATGATTTTATAGAATATCTAAGGCATGGCAAATTTCCTAAATACCCAAAAAGGATCCCGGGCACTACAGACCAAGATAGCTCGTTACTCTCTTGTTGATGATCAATTATATAGGAGGTCGTTCCAAAGACCATTGGCTTAGTATTTAGGGACATCAGTGGCTGACTACGTGATGAGAGAAGTTCATGAAGGAGTATGCAAGAACCATTCTAGTGCAAACTTATCAGTTCTCAAATTGATAAGGGTTGGTTACAACTGAACCTCGCAAGGAGCAAGACGCGAAGACATTTGTACAAAAATGTGATAAGTGTCAGCGTCATGCACACTTAGTACGTTAACCGGTAGAACGTTTGCATTTAGTGGAGTCATCATGGCCATTTATGAAATTAGGGATGGACAAATTGGTCCCTTACTACAAGGACCTGGCAAGGTAAAATTTCTTTTGATTTTAATTGACTATTTTACTAAATTGGTTGAAGCAGGTGCTTACCAAAAAATCGGTCGACAATAAGTGATTGATTTCATATAGGATCACATCATTTGTCGGTTTGGAATACCAAAGAAATCATTTCTGACAATGGATCACAATTTATAGGTTCCAAAGTCACAAAGTTTTTGGAAGGATTGAATATCAAATGAATTACATCTTCACGATACCATCCGAGTGCTAATAGATGGGCAGAGTCAACGAACAAGATAATAATCCAAAACCTTAAAAAGAAGTTAGAAGATGCTAAAGGCAAGTGGACAAATAAGCTATCGGGTATTTTGTGGGCATATCGAATCACAACGAAATTCAGTACGGGTGGAATAAACTTCTCACTTGTATACGATTCAGAGGATTTGATTTAAGTGGAAGTGGGGGGAACCGATTCTAAGGTTTTCTCAAGCAAATAAGGAGTTAGACAATGAAGCATTGCCAAATGAGGAGACAAATAATGAAGCATTGCTGGTGAAACTGGATTTGCTTGATGAGCACCGGAATCTGGCATATGTAAGGATGATGGCACAAAAGCAAAGAATACAAAAATATTACAATCACAAAGAAAATTTTTGATATTTCAAAGTTGGAGATTTGGTTCTGAGAAAGGTAATTCAAAATACTCGGGAAGTTAGCGCCCAAAATCTAGGACCAACATGGGAAGGACTTTACCAAATTTTAGTTATAACCATCGGTAAGGTTCATATGTATTGGAAAATTAAGATGGAGTTAAATAGCCATGAAATTGGAACGTGACTCACCTCAAAGGGTATTATTGCTAAAGATACTTGATGGAACTGAAAGTATGTGTTGTACTCTTTTTTCCTTCGTCCAGTTTTTGTCCCAATTAGGTTATTCTGGCAAGGTTTTTTAATGAGGCAGCAATGTAAAGCATACTATGAAGAAAGGGTTATCAGCAAAAATAAGACTTTCAGTGTTCGAATGCTTTTACTTAGCATCCGAACACTGGGGGAACCATTATGTATGAAGGCACTAAAAGTGTTATGAAGATCGTGATAATGTATTATCAGGACCTGACAATACATGAGCATCCCCGAAGAAATAAGTTGTACAAGTTATCCACATGTATTGACAACTTTATTTACTTAAGTAAAAGAATATTTATGTAAATGTACTTTTAAAGATAGAGAAAATAAATCAAAGTCATTTCATTTTTATCTCTTTTCTTTTTCGAATGATAACTTAATTTACTTTATCGTTTGAAGTTAGTTAAAACTTCAAATGCTTGTGCCTGAAAGAACATGAAACGTCCTCTTCAAGAACATTGTAAACCTATCATATGAATCCATCATAGTCAAAGGGTAGATTTTGGAAGTGTTAATGCCCGGAATCAAATGATATCGAATGTGAAAAGATTCCCGAAGCTTTGTCAGTTAAATAAAAAAGAATATATTTTTGCACAATATTTAAGCAGAGAATTTATTTCATTAATTAGAATGACGAACTCAGTAAAAAATTTTGTGCATAGTTACAGAAATAAAATAAAAAAAGAAGAAAAGAAAAATGTGTACATCAATTACTCTTGTTGCGAGAGCCCGGAAGGGAGAGAAGAGTCTTTGTTTTCTTTATTTGGAGAAGGTTGTTCCGTTTCCAGTTCGGGGACTTCATCTTTATCTTTATCTTCGACTTCTTCATCTTCCTCTTTGGTTTCCTCTTCGGTTCCCGAATACTTCGAGTTAGCATTCGAGGAGTCAGAAGCAGTGGGCTAAGCTGGGAGGTTCTTGAAAGTTGTTGTCTCTAGTTCATGAGCTTTGGCAATGCATTCATCAATATTTACAATGCCTTCTTTGGGCTCCTCCAAAGTCTTCCTCTTCGTATGATATATGGCATATATTTTCTCGAAAAGGATAGAATCTTCCTGGTCTTGGAGTTTAGCTCGGAGGTTTTCAATATTGTATTGGAGCTTATTATTTTCAGCTTTCATAATGGTGATTTTGGAATCAAGCTCAACATTGGTGGTCGCGCGAAGTTGAATCTTCTTCATGACCCTTTTAAGCTTTTCCATTCATTCTCTCTTCTCCTCGGAAGCATTGGTCTCATCGGTTTTGGAGCGTAAGCTAGCCTCTAGGGTATTGACTTTCTCCATGAAATCAAACTCGCACTCGGTATCAGCAGTCATGGTATCATGTTGGTCAGCCACTTAGCCTTTGCATCCTTAAGGTCTTCATGCAAGTGTGCGGCCTCTTGGCTGTGGGCCATTCTATCTTGCTCAGATTGTTGCAACCGAGACTCGAGATCATCCATTTGAGAAATTTTTGCTTCAAGCACCGAGAGGCGCTCGGCAAGCTGACTTCGTTCAGCCAAAAGTTGATCTTGTTGCGTAGTAAGTGTTTGTTTATCCAAAATTAACCTTTGTAGCCCTTCAGAAGTAAGAAGGTTGTCCCCAAGAGGTTAAAGCTAAGTTTATTAATTCAAAATATAACAAATGAAGAGTGATGGGAGATGATTATATTGATACATGTGTCGAGCAATGCATGTTTTTGTTTAATAGACACTCCATAGAAAGATAGTCCATTTTTCTCCAATCTTTTTTTGTGGCCAGCGGCTTCAGATAATTGGCAAGATCTACCAACTGAAAGTATATAGCACTAATTCGAAACCGTAAGGATGACGTTTCATTTTCCATAAGGTTCTTGAGTGAGTGTTGAGTAAGTATTTTCTAAATTTCCATGGTCGGGTGATCGTGGGGAAGGAACGTCTTCCATTTGTTCGGATAGCACCAGTGGAGAGGTAGCAGCTGATGTAGAAGGAGAGGCAGTTATTATCGGCTCAGAAGTTGGTGGTTGAGGAAGGTCCTGGATTTAAATCCTTTGACCAGAAGCATCGACAGGAGTCGAAAAATGGGAATCATCATTTTTAACCAAATTTATTTCCATGAAGAGGCTCTGAACTTTCCCCGGTAGTGGTGTTTGAAGCTCTCCCAGCTGAGCATCCGGTTGAGCTGATGAAGATCTTTTTCATCTATGGAGGGCAACCCCTTTATCATCACTTTCTTTATCATCGAGGACCACTATGGTCGGGCTGGTTGGTATTCTTTTTAATTTCTTCTCTTGAGTCCCAGCCGAGGAGGTACGTTTCCTCTTTAGTTTCTTGTTTTTAGGTTGGAGACTCGAGGAAGAGGCATCTTCACAAGAAGTGAGAGTAGATTTATGAACTCTCCTTCGGTTAAGGGCATTTGCAGTACCTATTCGGCTTCCACCGGGTCATCGAGATCCTTGATGTCGGGTCAAAAAATGGATCTCTTTGGAAGTCTTATGTGGTACAAAAAGGTCGTTAAAAATTTGTTTGTAAGTTATGTTGAATGATTGAAAGAAGGGAGAAAGAATTTTTATTTACCATGGTTTTGGGCTTTCTACCCATATTTGGGAGCCATTTATTTCCATCTTCGGGACTCCGATTTAGTAATATCTAGAATTTTCTGTACCCATTGGGCCAGGTCATGAACTCGTGGAGGTTTCCGATGAGCAGCTAGAATAAAAAAACATGCAAGGTTAGTAAAATAGGAAAATATTTTTAAATGGAAAGTAAAAACTATCGGAAGACTTACAAAGAAGATTCCATGTTTTAGAAAAAGTAGGTGTTATGGTTGGGAGGATGTCCCTCGTAGCAATAACAACAAACTGTTTCATCTATCAACAATCGTTTTCATCGTCATTGTTGGTAAGAAGGACATGATGATTGCATTTGCTAAGTTTTAGCACACCCCCATGGAACATCTTTAGGGAGTAGAGATTCATCATGTGAGCAAGAATTAGGGTTTCTCCAGTCTTAGAGTACAATTGGCGGAGGCAAGTCACCCTACGCCAAACTGATGGCCATGCTTGTGCCAAACGGATTTGGTACCGGTGACAGAATTCCAAAAGTATTGGGTCATTTTTTTTTTTTTTTTTTTTTTTNGAAGTGAGAGTAGATTTATGAACTCTCCTTCGGTTAAGGGCATTTGCAGTACCTATTCGGCTTCCACCGGGTCATCGAGATCCTTGATGTCGGGTCAAAAAATGGATCTCTTTGGAAGTCTTATGTGGTACAAAAAGGTCGTTAAAAATTTGTTTGTAAGTTATGTTGAATGATTGAAAGAAGGGAGAAAGAATTTTTATTTACCATGGTTTTGGGCTTTCTACCCATATTTGGGAGCCATTTATTTCCATCTTCGGGACTCCGATTTAGTAATATCTAGAATTTTCTGTACCCATTGGGCCAGGTCATGAACTCGTGGAGGTTTCCGATGAGCAGCTAGAATAAAAAAACATGCAAGGTTAGTAAAATAGGAAAATATTTTTAAATGGAAAGTAAAAACTATCGGAAGACTTACAAAGAAGATTCCATGTTTTAGAAAAAGTAGGTGTTATGGTTGGGAGGATGTCCCTCGTAGCAATAACAACAAACTGTTTCATCTATCAACAATCGTTTTCATCGTCATTGTTGGTAAGAAGGACATGATGATTGCATTTGCTAAGTTTTAGCACACCCCCATGGAACATCTTTAGGGAGTAGAGATTCATCATGTGAGCAAGAATTAGGGTTTCTCCAGTCTTAGAGTACAATTGGCGGAGGCAAGTCACCCTACGCCAAACTGATGGCCATGCTTGTGCCAAACGGATTTGGTACCGGTGACAGAATTCCAAAAGTATTGGGTCTTTTTTTTTTTTTTTTTTTTTTTAAGTGAAAGGGTACGTATAAACATACATGAACCCTAATTTGGAGAAGGTGACCATTTTTATTTCATTAGGGGTGAAGGTTTCAATATTGTTCTATTCGCAGTCTTCCTTCACAATTGAGATACTGGAAAGATGAATGGAAGAAGTGTACCTATGAAAGGGCTAGTATCTGTCACTTTTGGGATTAATAGGATCATTTTTTTCTTGAATGTCAGATTTGATGTTAAGTTGGAGAGGAATAACGGTGTTCACGAAAAGAGGTTCAGATTCAACATCAACTTATTTGGTTTTGTTCTTCTTAGGGCTTCCAACAAAGAGAAGACTAGAGATTCCAAGTACAACAGTGTTAGAAGACATGTTGGTCAGAAATTTGAGTAAGGAGATTTTTGCTGAAAAAGATGAATTTTGCAATAGGGTTCTAAGGGGATTCAAAGAAGAAGAATAATTAGTAAAAGGGAAAGGGAAAAGCGATACGTAGCGGAGAAATTCATAGGCGGAAAGCATTATGGTCATAATTACCTCGAAAATTGGAAAAAATATTTTACGAAATATGGGATAATAAATGTTTGGATCATTAATGCGAAGAGACGTGCGCCCATTCAGGCGTCAGAAACCGTTCAGTAAACATTCCTCCAAGAAAAAAATCTTATCTACTTCCCGGTAACACAAAGTTATGTCACCAAAAAGTAGGGAGACTACGTGTATGCGATAAAATTGGTTAATGACAGTTGGACGAATGAGAATGTGACACATGAAGCTGAGAACAGGTAAGATGTGAGTCAGCAAATAGTTGATACAGACTGCAAGCATGTGACCAGTGCTGGGTGAATTCCGAAGATAGGGTAAACGATAACAAAGATTTGAAGAATTGATATCGTATATCATTCAATGAGCAGTCATTACAGGAAATATTTGCATTTATAGCCAATCGGTATACAACCATCGATGACGGTTTTATCCTCATTCAAAATGAGCTTGATTTGGGGATCTTGTCTCACTAAATATAGCTATAAATCGGAGAATTAGTATTTATTATAGGACACGAAATATTTTGTACATAAAAGCTTGAATCAACACTTATTCTATAACATCATTCTTTTACCTTGTTCATTAATATCGTTCTTACTTCGATTACCGGAGAGGCTAAGTTCATAGTCAAGCTTGTATTTCTTTTAGAGTTTATTTATAATTTTATTTTTGTTCTTATTTATTTATATTGCTGGATGAAATTAATTCATGTATTTATAAACTATGTTATAAATTCAAGTATATTATTTTACGGATACACGTCTATAATTATATAGGTGTAACTACCATGCAAAGTAAACGCATGGATCCATATTGGTTGTTACTAAGTAATATAGTACACGTAATAAGAATATCTTTTGCTGGGGGTTTATTTTTTCATCTACTTGATGTGACTGTGAGTCTGACTTACCAGTAGACCAAATCTTTTAACTATCCTAGTTAAAGAAGTAATATCAACAAACAACACGATTTAACTAAAATAATTTCTCAAGTCTTGGAGTAAGTCTTACTTTTGTTCTCTCTTATGTTACCTTAAGCATACTGCATATATACTATTAGGTGCTACTTTCTTTATTCAACCCAGTAGGTTTTGGTTTGCTCGACAACTTAACAGTGCCTGAGCCATTGGTTTTATTCAAGCTAGGTTTCATCTAATGAGTTACATAATACATTGTGTGCTATCACATTATATCCAATAATTCATGTAGTTTACTTTTACACCCTATTCGAGAAAAGAAAAACTTGGCATTTATTCTTTTGCATCCAAAAAACCTTCCCATTTCCTTAGAGGACTATATGTTTCCTATAAAAAGCTAACACAACAACAATAACAACTTGCCTCAGTTCTAAGATAATTACGCTTGGTTACATGAATCTGTTATGTTTAATTTTGGCATGTTTCGTTCCATCACTCAATCATTTATTTTTTACTACACATTAAGAAATTTGAATCCGTTACTCAATTTTACTAAAATGGAGATTTTCTAAATCCATCACATATATTCCTTACGTTCTCAACTTCTCACATAATTTTAAATCAAATTTAAGAAGAAAAAAAAAACTAGCCCGGTGCATTAAGCTTCTGCACAGGGTCTGGGTAATTAGGGCCAAGCCGCAAGGGTCTATCCTATGCAATTTTACCCTGCACTTTTACAAGAGGTTGTTTTCACGGTTCGAACCCGTGATCTCTTGGTCACATGACGACAATTTTATACCAGTTACACCAATGCTCCTTTTCTTCTAAGCAAATTTAAGAGTTTATAATTAATTCCTATTATGTTTTAAATACTTTCAATCATAGCTCTACCTTTTAATTCTGATTTTTTAAACATTTATGCAAAAACTTACTCTTTAAAACCCAAACCAGTTAAAAACCAATAATAATAATTATTATTATTATAATAATAAAACAGTCAAATTAAGTGGGGGGATCTATAAGCAAAGTTCAAAATTACGAGGGCTTATTTGCAATTTGTACAGAAGAAGTCGATGTACGTGAGAACAGAGGGCAGATTCAGCAACAAGTACACATGAAGACCGAAGCGCAATTGTCCTTCCAACTCCCGTAAACCCACTTCTAATGTCCGAATATAGAGCCGTAAATTTTGTCAAAATAAATTTGAGATTTATTTTTAAAATTCATGTTTGACCATAAATTTTATTCATATTTTGGCCAAATTCCAAATAAAAAAATTTAAATTCCAAATTTGGGCCAAAATCTCAAAACTTCTGAATTATATACATGTTTTTTCAAATTAAAAAATATGTTTTGAAAACGTATGTCCAAACACATTTTCATCTTCAAACCAAACTTCACCCAAAATAAAATTTTTCAAAATAAATTTGGAATCTATGCCTGGCGTTGGCCGACTAATATTAGCAAAATAACATTAATAATTCACCCTTTTTTTAATTTTTTTTTTCTTTCTTTTTTCCCACCTTTTTCCTCCTTCCTATTCCTTCTTCCCAAGGTAAAGTGAAAACCTCATCCCACTAATCCCCAAAAAACCCAACACACCATTTGCTTAGAGAAAGCAAAAGGTGAAAGTAGAACTAAAATGGGTTTTGCTTAAATATCTTTTTTCTATTAGCAACTAATTCCATAGATCTGCAGCTCAAAACCCTTTAACATTTTCTACTAAAGTCACTAGCTTTATAGGGTTTGGTTCTTCCTTCTACAGTTCTTTATAAATGGGTTCTAAAAAAAATCGTTTTTTATTATTAGGCATCTTTCACTTGTAGTTTTGTTTAATGATTTGGTTTTCTTGAAGAAATTTCTTATTTTTCAAAGTGGGGTTTTAGTTAAAGGAAGTTTGAAGCTTAAAAAAAGTGTAAAGATGATTCAATTGTTGTTTATGGTTCTATGTTTGGAGGGTATGGTGGCATTTCTTCTAATGGTGAAGATTGGGCCACTGAGAGAACTGGTAATGAAGTGTTTGGATCAGGTGAAGATGAGAAAGGGTACTGTCTTAACAATTGCTGGTACAATAGCAGCTATATTATTTTCCAACTTTATTAGTATTATCAAGATTCAGAACAAGGGAGCTAAGCTTGGTACTATGACACCAATGGATCAAGTTTTGTGGAGAACAAACTTGCTAGAGGCTACTCTCATGGGTATGATCCTAACCCTTTCCTCTTCTTCTATGAAATGCAAATAGTGAGTTCAGTTCATTTATTGTTGGATTCTGATAATAAAACAACTCTACATGTGAGAATTTAATGCTATTGTGGCATTGCAAATGAAGTGCAGATTCTTGGTTCAGTTGTTTTTGTTGATGATTGTATTCTGTTTTAACCCGGGCGGGCAGGGGGGGGGGGTTATGCAACAACAATAACATACCCTTACTATCTCACACTGTGTATACTGTGTGCTCTGGGGATGGTAGTGTGTATGCAACCTTATCCCTACCTTGTGAGGATAGATATGCTGCTTCCAATAGATCGTCCGCTCAGGAAAGCATAAGCACCACGTTAATGAAAATATAGACAAGAAGGGATAGTACCACTAGGTTATGCATTAGGATTTATTATATGCTGCCCCTTATTTGTTGGCTGTTACTTTTTGGTTTGAATGCAGATGAAGAGAACAAGCAGGCACATGTAACCAAGCCTTGCCTATTGCATTTTTGCATTTCAATTGATAATAACTATGTTTGGTAGGATTAACAAGTAGATTTATTGGATGTCTTTTAATTTCTTAATTTATGTATTCGTTTTTACCAAATTCTCATGCATGAAGGAAGCTTGTTCTCCAGCTTTTTTGATGAGTTAGTTGGAATTTGTGGGAACCGACCTTAATTTGAATTGTTCCTGCTACTAAAAGAAAACAAGCTAGCAACTGGTCTGAAAGGATATGCTTTTACAATTGAGCTAATACTTGACTAATATGAGAAATCATCTTTGAGATGTGATGAGAAACCAGCAAATAAAGCAAAAGTTAACTCTTTTAATTTTTTTCGGATTCATGCCGGGACGTTCGAATGCGGAAGCCATTCACCTTGTAAGGAGGTTGGTGGAGCAGTATAAAAAAAGGAAGAGAGACTTACATATAATGTTCATTGATCTAGAGAAAGCATACGACAAAGTTCCGAGGGAGATTCTATGGAGGTGTTTGGAGGCTAGGGGTGTTTCAGTGACTTACAGTAGGATGATTAAGGACATGTATGATGGAGTCAAGGCACGAGTGAGGACTGTGGGGGTGGGGATGGGTGAGGAAAGGGGGATTCAGACCACTTTACAGTTGTGATGAGGTTGCACCAGGGGCCGGCTCTTAGCCATTCTTATTTGCCTTGGCGTTGGACACACTGACGCGCCACATTCAAGGGGAGGTGCCTTGGTGTATGTTATTTGCGGATGATATTGTTTTGATTGACGAGACGCGAGGCGTAGATAACGTGAGACTGGAGGTTTGGAGACGGACCATGGAGTTTAAAGGTTTCAAGTTGAGTAGGACCAAGACTGAGTGCTTGGAGTGCAAGTTTAGTGACGAAGCTGAGGTCGTGGACGTGGAATTGAGGCTTGATACACAAGTCATCCACATTTATGGTTACTGCTTGTTTCTTATTATCTTGTTGTTGGTATTGCTTGTTGTTTCTGCTTTCTTTTTCTTTCCTTGAGCCGAGGGTCTATCGGAAACAGCCTCTCTACCCTAAAGTAGGTGTAAGGTCTGCGTACACACTACCCTCTTCAGAACCGACTTGTTGGATTATACTGGGTTTGTTATTGTTGTTGGTTCGGTTTTGGGGGAAGAGGGAGAATTCTTCTCTCCTAACTGTCAGAAGAAGTTTTATGCAGTTGACAAGCAGTGCACCGGTAATCCTGCTTCTTGATCTTAATTTAGGGATGATAGTCTAGCAAAGCAGCTACTTTAAAGCCAGCCATTCAAAAAGATTTATATTTGTTTTTGGTAATTAAAGCTTTATTGTTTTTAGTGTCTCACAACATTCAAGTGTAAGAAAACAGTTTTCTGAAACATCTTGGGATATGGAGAGAGTAGGTTGTTTAGCAATTGATATGACATGGTTATGGAGTAAGAATGCACAAACGATAGGTACTACATATATACATATCCAGATTTACAGCTGATTGCGTGAGTGAAGGATATGCCTTCCTACTTTTACAATTACAAGTGCTTAAATGTAGTATATAGATCTGATTCTGAAATAATACGTTTTGAGATGGAGAAAACCATTATAAATGGTTAAATTGTTCAGGTAGCTAAATTTAAGCATGCCGCTGAAATTTTGAATTGCTCAGCATCAGATGTAGTTATTATTCATTTCCTTTTATGCTAATTTATCTGTATCTGAATGACATTTATCGGACAGGGTTTTCTCTGTTTCTTGGATTCTTAATTGATCGTATGCACCATTACCTTCGGAAACTGATTGTATTACGCAATACTGTGGGATCGTCAAAGAAAGAATTTGAAAGGCTTGAGAAAGAAAAGCTGCAGTTTAAGGAGAAGGCAGATAAAGCTGCCGAAGAAATGAAACAGTCGCAGAAAGAAATCTCTAGTTTAACAGAATCATTGAAGAAGGTCAAGTTGCAGTTGGAGCACAAAGACAAACTTGTGGAAACTGCAGAAGCTCATGTTGCTGCCCTCCAAAAACAAGCTGCAGATCTACTTTTAGAATATGACCGGCTGTTAGAAGACAATCAAAATCTTCAGAATCAAGCTCATGGATATCGGAGTTGAGAAAATAGACAGAACTCATTGGTTCGAATTTTGAAACGTTTCTGATAACTGGCTGTGTTGAATGAGCATTTTGTGCCTGTACGCCTTGACCCTTGTATTAACAGAAGGGATTTTGGGAGTTGTTGTCAATTATTGAGAATCTTGTAGTATTGTTTTTCCGATATAATTATTGCTAAAATCCAAATGCCTTGTATCAGACTATTAAGGTGTGTTATCTCTATTCTTAACTCAATTGAAAGTCCAAGCTGAAAGATTTGAGCAAAAGCTTTCCATGAGTTTTGCTTTGAGTTTTAAACAACTTGAAACAAATGTAACTATATAATGTTAATAGTTTATAGGGAGGGCTACATGCTCAATTTTTCGTACATCTGCACAGTTTAAGACCCAAGGGATTAAGAAGCTTAGACCAAAGGAATAACAACTGTCTTTTTAAGAGCAGCCAATCATGATCTTTGTTGTAGAAGTCTTTTGCTCTTGGGTTATTGATAAACGACCGGCAGTTGCTCAGTAGCTTCTCAATTCATTTGAAGCAGAAGCCAGATAAAAGGTCTGAAGAGATGAGAGAGCATTCCGCTTGTAAACATTCTTCACTGAGACTACCTTTCCAAGCATATCAATTACTTAATGATTTGCAGCCTTCTAATTGCTTTAATTAATTCCAATAACAAATACAAAGTCCTGGTTACCTGGTGAAAGGCAGAGAAAGATATTAAAATACGGCAAGAACCAAGTGCTAAAAGAGTACAAATAATGGTGTATTTGATTGTGACTTAACGTAAGATTTAGCAATTTAACAGTAACACGATACCTTTTGAGTTTTGACAATGGAAGTCATCTTGCTTAGACTAAGTAGAAGCAGTAACCACCAAGGACAAAGTCTAGAATGCCTGGCTAGTTTTGGGGCGAAAAATGGAAGAGTGAAGAAAAGCAGGAAACCTTTTGAAGTAAGCCCCAATTAACTGTGTCATGAGTGCTTTACTGCATTTTAGTTGCTGCTGCCAACTGAAAATAGAAAATTGCCCAATCTTTCGTTGGAGGTCAAACTGCAAACTCCAGTTCATCTTTTAATCAAGCAGTGAATCAATCTGTCAACTCCGCGGAAATACAAAGCAATCTTTACAGTTGGTGAGCAATCAGACTTTAAAAACTATGCTAGTTATCCGCTGCTGTTCCATGATAAAGTCCATTTAATGCAGTCTATCTTTTGTTAGCCGCTGATACTGATGCATTTTAGTTTGCCTTTCTGATAGGGCACGCATGAGAGAAATCAGGAGCCAAGTCAAGTCCTCAAGACACCACTCTGCCTTATTGGAAGCTTGTTAAACATTTGCTTCCCTCTCTCAGAAGAAGTGGAAGCAACTTATTTCCTGCTAGAAGTGGTTCCTCTGTTAGAATGTGATCGAAGCTATAGGATGTCCTGAAATCCCATTCAACTTCTTAATCTGACAAATAGTGGTCACTCAAGAGGTGCACGAACATCATGCAATGGGTCAGTTCACTAACAAGAGATACTTTAGGAAGTAAGTCCAGACGACTCCTAATCTTTAATGCAGCTAAAAGATTACCAGAAGTACGGTGAAGAGGCGGGCCAAGTACCCTGCTTCTCACAAGACGATTGCAGTCTATAAATTCTACAAATCATAACACAGCTATCAGGTAAAGGGCCTCTTATTGAAGGCCAAGGCAGCAACAAATACCTTTTCCCCATATATTAGTTTATATCCAGTAGTCACACAGCCTGAAATATCTTTGCGTGTCTAGACATGATTCACCAGTAATCACCACAGGAGCATATTCCATCCTTAAAGTGATGAAATCGTTTAACATCCCTTACAATAATCTCTCTTTTTACTATAACAGAGATAAACTTTGTTACTTCATGGCAGTCACCACAGACCCTCAGGTTCTTTGTGATAAGCAACCTGGTTCCAGGTGCAGTGTTTAAGAGTCCAAAAGCAATGGCAAGTCTCTCACTATGATAACACAACACTTTCACTTTGGCTTCTTCTTCAAGATTCTGCCACACAAATTCAGTCTTTGGCACATAGCCCATAGCTTTCATCTCATTCTCCAGATTGCACAGAAGTCCAATTATTTGTTCATATTGAGGGTGACTTGTATCACCCATAAGAAAAGCATGGAGTCTTCCATTTACCTCCACAGAACTGTAGCCAGGAACTTTTTTCATCCCTGCCTTTTTCATAACCTTCCTCACAGCAGCTGCTTTATCCCACATTTTTGCTGCTGCAAAGAAATTTGCTACTAATACTAAAGTACCTGTGTTCTCTGGAATTAATTCAAGTACCCTATTTGCTGCCAATTCTCCAATCAAAAACTTCTTGTGCTTGTGGCAACCAGATAGAAGGGCAACCCAAACAGCAAGCCCAGGTTTCATTTCCATAGAAATGATGATATCTTTAGCTTCTTCAACTTCACCAGCTCGAGCCAATAGATCAACCAAACAAGCATAGTGCTTCTCAGAAGGTTTAATATTGTATTCATTGACCATGACATCAAACCAATGTCGTCCTTCCACCACTAATCCCGAGTGACTCAAAGCTGAAAAAAGAGCAGCAAAAGTTGCATGATCTGGTTCTATCTTGTCCTTCATCTGCTGGAAAAGGGTAAGTGCCTCTCGTCCATGCCCATGGATCCCATAGCACGCTATAATTGTGTTCCAACATATCAAGTCCTTGGAACCGATGTGTTCATAAAGGGCAAGGGCACAAGAAATGAGTCCACATTTAGCGTACATGTCAATAAAGGCTGTACTTAAAACTTGGTCCATAATGACTTTCCTAACAGCATAACCATGAATTGACCTACCCAATTTTAAAGAGCCAATGTGAGAACATGCTAGAAGTGCACTTACAAGTGAAGCTACATCAGGTGTGAGTCCCGACAGTTGCATCTCTATCAACAGCTGAAGAGCATTAACAGCAAAGCCATTTTGAACAAAGCCAGAAATCAAAGCACTCCAAGAAACAGTATTCCTACAGGGCATTTTTCGAAATACACGAGTAGCTAGATCCAACTCTCCATTCTTGGCATACATATCAACAAGGCTAGTCAGCATATTCACATCCATAGGAAGAGATGTGCGGATCATATAACCATGAACTGACAAACCCAATTTTGTGTCTGCAATATTAGCACATGCCTGCATCAAACCCAACATAACAACACCATCACTTACCATGCCTTCCTTTTGCATCCTCCGATACAGATCCACAGCCTCTCTCCCTTTCCCACTCTGTACAATACCCGTGATCATGGTAGTCCAACAAACAGTATCCCTCTTCTGCATTTTTTCAAATACAATTGCTGCTTTGTCCATCTTCCCACATTTAGCATACAAGTTCAAAATAGAGGACCCAACAAAGACATCATTTTCATACCCACACTCGACCACCTTTTCCCAAATCACTTCACCCTTCTCTAAATCCTGCAAAATCGTACATGCCTTAAGTGCCACGGTGAAAGTTGAGCTATCAGGTTTGACGCCTTCAAAAACCATTTGTTTATAAGCATTTACAACCTCAACAGGGCACTCATTCCTCGAATAGGCAATTAGCATCGCATTCCATGAATCTACTCTCCTCAGTGGAATTTTATCGAACACTTTGTGGGCAGATTCAAGATCAGCCGCTCTACCATAGGATGATATTAATTGGGCATTGGAGTTTCCACTGGAAAACAGCCCAGATGATACCATAACAGCATGGATTTGAGAAATCAACGCACTATGTCTGCATCCCAATAGGAGAGGTTTGAGGTCTTGTGGTGACAAGCTCTTTAAGCGCATTTATGCCCACTGGAAATCTGAAGTTCACCTCTTTAATCCTTGTTTTTGCTACAACTGCCTGTATAAGCTGTATAAGCAGGTAAGCGTGTTGGAGGGAAACATACACAACTGTGTTTCAGTCCCAAATTAGTTAGGAATCTTTTTTAGCCTATATACCTCGAAATTCTTTTAAAAAATTATATTTAAACCTTAACATCACAAAATTTCAGAACAAATACTTCTGAAACTGCATGCGATTTTCATATTTTAGTGATACTGAATGACTGATACTGCATCAAGAATCTTTATCCCAAATCTAAACACAAGAACTTTCTAAAACCAATTATTCTTTTCCAAAATTAAATCTACTGATACAAGTGAAAGGAGAATCCAAATATGATTGTTTCCCAGTTCAGGAAACAAAAAACGAAGCCAAAAAGATAAAAGGTTGAAAAAATAAATGAGGGGAAAAACGCCGTCTGTGGGAATCGAACCCACGACCACATGGTTAAAAGCCATGCGCTCTACCAGCTGAGCTAAGACGGCACATTGATATGACCAGTGCAACGTTTTACTACATGTAATATTTCAAATCTTTCCTCACTTTTCTTCTTCGCCATATTTACACTGTGATGTGATATGATGCCGGTGGAGGGAGCTCCTAAGGATTCAACCATGGCGGAGATCTCCGAAGCACCAACTTCCTCCTCTGATCCATCTAACACTATGTCGGAAGAGGCATCAGATTTTGACCCTAAAACCATGCGTAAAACTAAGCCTGGACTGAAGCGTCTATTTCTCACTCTCACCGTCTTCTTCTCTTTCCTCATCGGTAACCCTAACACTCTTACATTTACTTTTTTGATATATTTAAACTTCATTTTCAAAACTAGTAACAATTTCTTTTTCTATTTCTAATGTATAATACAGCTTTGCCTTTCTTACTAAAATCAATCGAAATTTACCGAGCGCCATTGCCATTTGAAGACATCGATTTACTATCATCAGAAATGGAGAAGAATCCATTGCAATATCCTTGCCAATTTCGAGCAGTTTTTATAAACTTCGATGACATTACTTATATAAATGAGCTAGGGCTATTGATCAATTCTACTATGCAAAAGTTGACTTCGAAAGTTACTCCAGCTTGTGGCACGTGTGGAAACAATTATACAGTGGCAGTAACAGTTGATTCCAGTTCCAACTGTATTCATAGTGAAAGCGAAAATGTAGGTAGTTGGCAATGCGGATCGTTGAATGGATATGATAAGCTGAACGATGACGAGGATTTTGATGAGTATTTGGAGTCTGTGTTGGATAGTAAGAATAGGAAACTTTATACGGTTGTGGTGGTGAAGAGGAATTCGGAGGTGAGAGTTGTTGTTGGAAAATATAGGCATGCTTGGATTGTAGGAAAAGATTCTGTGGAGAAAGCTGCTGAGAAGATGGCAGAGATTTTTGTCAAAGTGTTTGTGAATGGTGGGAAGGAAGAAGGATCAATTCGTGGGGAATTCATGCCAGTAGGTGCAGATGGCAAGGTCGTGCTTTCATTCAGTCTTTTGAATTCTGATCCGCATGATTGGGTGTATGACTGGTAATTTCCTCGCTCTCTCTTTTTTAGCTAGATCCTAATTTACTTATGACATTGTGTCTCATTGCCAGTAATTGTTTTCCTTCATGTCATTGTACAGCGTTCTGTTACTTCTATGAAGTAAAATGTAGTAGCGTGTATTGGTTAATGTGTTTGTAGCCTACTTGGGTAGCTAAAGTTCATATTTCACAAATGTATGTTTATCCTTGTTTGGACTAATACCCAATCAAATATATTAGTATCTCTTTACTCATCTAAAATCAGAGGTGGATCAGGATTTGAATTTTATGGGTTTTAGATTCTAGGGCAATGAACTCAAGTACACAACTGGTTCTGAATTTAGTTATTGTAGGCCAAAGCTATATCTTAAAGCCTACATGCGTCCTTGTCTAAATTATTATCATCTATCTGCAGGGATTTTCAGGAGTTAGATGAGACTCTGCTGGCTCCTGTTGTCGATGCTTTAAGACCAGTGGCTGATATTAGTGTGGAAAGCCAGGTTAGCTGTCTACCCTTTATATTCTTATATCACTTAAAGTCTGTCTTTTCTTTGGTTCCTTTAACTTATACTTATTGAGCTCTTTTGTATGCAGGTTCTATATCATACTCCAAAGGCTTCATTTTCGTATTGGGATGACAAGCAGGGTAGCTATATTTTCAGTACAAAAGATCTTCCTTTCTTTGTAAGTTAACACAATTACTATGAATCTGATATTCTTATTGGACAAGAGGGGTTACTTTGATGGTAAGCAACCCCCACTTCCAACCAAGAGGTTGTGAGTTCGAGTCTCCCCAAGAGCAAGGTGGGAGGTTCTTGGAGGGAAGGATGCCGGGGGTCTATTTGGAAACAGCCTCTCTACCTTAGGGTAGGGGTAAGGTCTGCGTACACACTACCCTCCCCAGACCCCACTAAGTGGGATTATACTGGGTTGTTGTTGGTGGTGGTCAACATGACGGATTAGCCACACACCAATACCCCAAATAAAAGGACAGAAATTCAAAATATTATTCTAATTTGTATATTATCTGAGTGTTTGTAGGTAAATTCAAATGAATGGCACTTGGATACTTCAACAGCAGCTGGAGGGCGGTCAAAAGTCCTGCATTTTGTGCTGTATGCTTTTGATTTCATTACCCCTTTTTCTTAGTAGATATATCATTCAATGAATAACATGCAGGAGCTTTTGCACTGATATTAATATGCATGGACTGACATTATAGTATGTGGAATATCATTAGCATCTACTTGCTAAAGTATTTTCCCCCTTTTTCTCAATGGAACTTGTTGACTTGAATAAACTTGTATAGGCAGAGAAACAGCTCTGTGCTCTTCATCTGATAAGTCTTTGAGGAAATTTTTCTGCCAAATCTTGTGCAACGCTACTGATTAAGGTCAAACTTCTTATATGTATGCTGAAAAAGAAGAAAATGAGATGCTTGAGCACTATGTATTGCAAAAAGCAGTCACATTAACTGATTGTTCTTTCAAAGTTGAGCTGGTTAAATTCAGCATTATATAGTGACATTTTGGCTTGCTTTCTCAATGCCAGATATGTGCCATCTGCAAAAGAGTGCCCTCTAAAGTTGCAGTTTCCAAATGAAGAGATATCCATGACAAATGGCTTTATATCTCCAGTGAGTATCAAATTTATTGTAGACATGTTTAAGACTCTGGTAGCTATTTCATATATTATCATGCGGTCTAATATAGTTGATTTCCAGATGTGGGGAGGTATTATTGTCTGGAATCCACCGGTCTGTTCAGAGAATTTACAAATTCAACATCTTCCCAAGCATAAAATTTCCTCTGAGGTAAGTAGCCTCTCTTTATGGTGTCTAACAGTTAAAAAGTCGAGAAGAATGAGCCTCATGGAGAAAGTTTAAGGATATACATTTCCTTGACATGAGAATCTTTTACTTGGAATCTTCTTTTTTTCTTGAGAAGTAAGATTAACTTTTACGTGGAGATCTTTTTTGTTCATAAGTAAAGAGACCTTTTACTTTGAGGTCTTCTGCTTTTCACTTTCTGAAAAGGAAGAGGAGTGTTGCTATACTTTACATATTTCTATGCATTCTTCACATGGATTTTAATTTGCTGTGTTGTTACTGAATTGTCTTCTGCATACAATCTTGTATTCTATTCCACTTTAAATCGTTGTTGTTTTGGCAACCTGAGCATGTAGGCATGTTGTTGTAGATTGCATAGGCATTTATGCATATGTTACATATTTGTGTTTGTCTACATGTGTGAATTTCACATGATATGTTTACCTGGATCATGAATCTAAAATGAGAAAGTGAGATATAGTTAATTCTCATCAAATGATCAGTGCACTGCCAATTTCTATAATGATGCTTCCCTGTCTCATATTTCTTTCCTTTTGAGTTATTATTTTGTGTGTTTATCTGATATAATAAGGATATAGGGCAACTTTTTACATTCTATGGTATAGTCTCTAAGAATGAAGCCCTTACTTTTTGCAAGGGGAAGAAATAAAAAAAGTATTAGGATGTTATGTCCATGTCTTTGTTTCTTTTGGATGGTTTTAACAACTTAAGACTGAGAAATGCATGTCCTGAAACAGGAGTTGAAGAAGATATCTGAAGTTTTCATGGGACAGCTACGCCAGCTATTTGGTCTAAAGTCTGAGAACCATTATGTTGGTGCATTTGCCACATCTGTACTTTTAACCAGTGCAAAAGGCTTTGCAGAATGGTAAGATACTGGTTAGGATGAAAAAGATGGAATGGAGGAAACAGCTTAAAGAATTGCATGCTTGCTTAAATAAAACTAAACCGCTGATCTAAGTAGATTCGTGTATGATAAGAAACATTTCCATTTTCATGTTCTATTGGATAGCAGTGTATCAAGTCGCAAAAAGAATCAGCCTTTCCTCATTTTGTCTCAGAATCTCCTAGTTGCATATTTTGGTTCTTAGAAATCATTCAGATATTGACCACTTGTGTTTTCCTTTTTTTCTTTAAAAATGTCAGTACGTGTTTTATATAAATGTCTGTTTGCGAAACAATGTTTGATTTCAACGATGACACTTTTAGTTTAACTTGCTTTTTATTTAGATGTACATATCCTGTGGGCATGTATTTGATGATACGTATTCTAAAAACTCTTGTTTTAGGGAGTTGGATGTGTTATCTAGGCATCACACATGCTTCAATCTTCTTCAGTGTGGCACCACCCTTGGATCTCTCTCTCGATTGGTAGGTCATCAGCTGCTAGTCCTTTCTGCGTACTTTATACTTGGTTTTGACAATTTTCTCTATCCAGGTTCAATCCCTTCCCAGGATGATCATCATGGATGAAATAGGGAAACAGGTTAGAGTTTCAATCCATGACTTTTTAGTAGATTCATACTTTCAGTTGTGAATATCTAACTTCGAAATTTTTATGTAACTTCTTGTTTCCCGTATGAAATATTTATTTGGCCCCTAATTATTTATCTAGCTTTCTCCTGAGTTAATGAAACTAAAATGGATTTTCTTTTCCGAAGAAAAGATGTCTGCTATGTGTTGTGGATTTTGGTTTAACTTATTGGTGAATTCTCAGCACTCACAATTCTGAGTAATTGAACAGGTGAAATATTCTCTTGAAGCTGCAAAATTATCCCTAAGCAATGTGTCTTTAGGATATTCTGATGCTTCTGCTGGTATGCTTCCTTCACCTTTGCATTAGTAATACAACATTATTTCAACTTGTAATTATCTTATGAACTTCTCTTTTTTTTTTAAAAAAAACTAAAAATTGTTCCCTTTATTATCAGTTTCCTCAAGAAAAGCAAGAGCCTTAGCAGAGGATGCCTTCTATCATCCATCAATGATGTCCGTGAGCTACTACTCATTTGAGCACTGTTTTGCTGTATATTCGGTATGCTTCATGACACTGAAATATAAACTCAGCATTCATTTGCTTTTAGTAGGTTATACCTGTTAACAAACAACTATACAACCCCACTTTCATTGGCTCAGTATTCATCTTCAGCGATTGTGTTCGTCAACAATTAAAAGGGCAGCCCGGTGCACTAAGCTCCCGTTATGCGCAGGGTCCGGGGAAGAGCCGGACCACAAGGGCATATAATAGGCAGCCAGCCTTACCCTGCATTTCTACGAGAGGCCGTTTCCACGGCTCGAACCGTGACCTCCTGGTCACATGGCAGCAACTTTACCTGATACGTTAAGCTCCCCCTTCAACAATTAAAATATACAATTTAGTAGGGCTTAAGTGCACATGAAGCAGACAATGCTTCTGCATGTCTTCTGTTTTGATTATGTCAACACTAGACACAACAAAGACAACCAACATATCACCACTCAATTGGCTATTTCTCATTGCAATTATTAAAAGCACGACCCTTTTGGAAGTAACATTTAATGTGTGTTGACTGCTGAAGAGAGGGATGTGATAAGAAGGATTTTTATGTGTGTCCTTGCTTTGAAGAAATATTTCGGATCATGTCTATAATCTGTGAATGGCTTGTGAACACATAGCTAGCTTCTACTCTTTTAATTGAATATTAGAATTCTAACTGGCAGTTTTCTTTAGACGCTCCATCTGCGTCACCATAGTGAAAAATCGGAAAAACTGAACTCTTATACACCTTCTGCAAGTCAATTCCCATTTTATCCTGGGAAGCATAATAATAAGTTGTCTTTTACTTGCTGTTGGCATTGATATAATTTCCAATGAGATGCTGCATCAGACTCATTTTGCGATTCTCAGAGTTACTTCTGTTTCCTTTGAAGAAGCAACTAGGGCATCAGCATTCTTTCTCTACATCGATAGTTTGCATTTTATTGTGATTCCATTATTTAGTCCAACAAGGAGATTAGTCTGGATGGAGGAAATAAATGTTTATACTTGTGTTTTATTCTGTTCTGCAGCCATTCTTTCTGCCAGTTTCACTGCATGTGCTTCTTGCAGTCATTAGAGAATGGAAAAGATATAAAGTAGAAAACAGAAAGTACCTTGCATGGAAAGCAAAACTTGAATAGCATGTTGGAGTTCCAGATCAACTTCAGCTGGCTTGCAGGTAGAAGAAAAAAACTAGTTTGAAATGGACAAATGCGAAGGCCACATGAAAAAGGAGGTTTGACTGGAAATGACTCCGATGGTAGTGTACAAGTTCTGGAGAAGTTTTGGATCCATAGCTGAGATAGGTACTACAGCCTGAAGATTTTGTACAAAAGGTTTCACAATGATTAGATACAGTAACGGGTATCTATTTTGGTGCTAGCTTAGCTCAATGTATTGCAGTGCAAAGTTTGCTTTGTGCAAGATCATTTTTCATAGCTAAACTTGTATCTCCGAGATAAGACATCAGCTACCCACCTTCTCTGCCATATTGATGGTGCAGAAAGAAATCATTCTGGCTTTATTTTTAGCAGTTAATAAGTGATTTTTTGCGATGAAAAGGAACAAGTGTACCAATCCCCTCTTTAATATTTTTAGGTCGGAGGGAAATTACAAACGAAATGGAGCTTACACACTGTTCAGCAACGGCGAGCACAGATTAGAAATAAAATATAAGAGAATATTATGAGGGTACAGGTTGGAACTACAGTCGAACAAATTGACCTCTCCAGCGAGTAAAAAGGCACTTCACCGTTAATGAAGCATGGTATCACCTTGATTGATCTTCAAGAGAAGTGGACAAATATTAATAGTTGCAATGAACTGAAAGTATAGAGAACTAGATGCTGGGCAAAGCAGCAAAATTTGGCACCCAAATTAACATAAGCAACCAAAAAGCCATTAAATTATATGCCCTTAAGGGCTCAAGCCCATCATTAAATGTTGTAGTACTGATACACTGCGAGCTCTTGTTAACCACGCCGACTTGATAAAACCCAAAAATTAAAAGAAATAAATATCAGAAACAGACTTGTACAGTTAAAACACAAGCCTGCTGACTTGTTGGATGGCAGACCAATGAATAAACCCAAGCCAAGCCAGCACGGAAGATGCAACCCAAAATTATCAGACTCTAGTCTCCAGTGCTAATATAATCTTCTTCCTCGGACCCTGAAACAACCAAAAGGGACAAAGCTTTCAATCAGCATGGGATAAATGACACTATGCTATCCTTTTTATTTCACTAACATAGCTTCAACACCATCAGTGTTCATTTGATTTTTCCTAAAGATGAAAAAAAAAAGATCACTAAAGTAGCTTCAAAACAAAGAAATGAATGGAACAAATGGCTATAGAAGTTCTCGGCTGAAAGTCCAAACTATCAGCACGTAGTCAGTGTTTAATTTGAAATTTGTATCCAAAGATGTGCTACTCAAGAATCCTTGGGCCATAAGCCTTGAAAAAGTCTAATCTCTCAAATCAACGTGATTTCGGGACTGTCAAACCAAAAGAAAACTTCTCTAGAAACATTTATAGGAAAATTTCTCTTATGACGAACAATGCCTACTATAAAGAGACAAATGATCCAAGCTCCCAACGATGTGAAACTCAACACCCCTACACGCCCAGGATTGGACATATGGTGCGTGATTATTATAAGATGGGGTCCAACATCGGGTAAATCATGAATGAGCTGGCTCTAGTACATATTAAGAAAACAGACCTTGAGTCTAACTCAACCCCTAAAGCGAGTACATGAGGTGAGGATTGTCCAAGGCCATATAAGAAGACACATTTCTTAATTCCCAATTGACGTGGGACTCAACACCCCGCACGCCCAGGACTGGACATTTGGAGAGCGGACAATATAAGATGGCCGCCCAACATAGGTAAAAACTGAATTGGGATGAACCTGGACTTTGATACCATGTTAAGAAAATGGACATTGGACCTAACTCAACACAAAAGCTAGCTCAAGAGATAGTATTGCCCAAGACCATATACGAAGACAAATGATCCACATGTGAAACTCAACATCTACTAATTTGATGCTTTTCCATTATGATTTTTCTTCCCATTCATAGGCAAAAAATAACTAAGAAGAAAATGAAAAACACGAAGTCACAATCTTCAAAAGAATTCTCATACAAAATCACGATACTTACCATTGGTATTCCCATAGCTTTAAGATCTTCATCTGTCATGTGCACAAGAGCAGCCATATCAACCTGCAGGAAAAGCACAGGAAGAAGGTAATTTTTAGCAGCACTTAAAAACTAAATTAAAAAGGGAACGAGCAGCAATAATTTACATACTTCTTCAGCTTGAAATGTAATTGCATACTTCTCAAGACCCAATGATTGTAGAAAACTATCCACTGATTCCACCTGCACCAAATGTACAAATCGAAATATAAGAGCAGCCCCACGTAGTGTACTCTGGAGCAGCGCACGAGCATACTTACATAAATTTCAATCTTTTAGTGTATTATGTGATAGCTGATAAAATCAAGGAAAAGAACCAAAGTCATGAGATAAGTAGAATGAACATTGAGAACCACAATCAGTGATTATACAGTAGTAAAAAATGCAAAGCAGAAGTCTAATTGTACATGCACAATTGAGGAAGCTTAATAAATAAGGATCAAATGCAATATACTCACCACAAAAGACGTCATTTAGGAAGAATAAGGTAATAATGACAATGCGGCGAAACGTGTGAAAGTGTGTTGTAAGAAATAGTTTAATGGTAAGACTAGAAAGAAACATAAGATCTCTATGATGTCTTTTAGGTAACAGTAAGATTACGCAAAGACCAAGTTTAGAACTGACATGAATAGTCACTACAGCAGGTTTTAGTTCCATTACTGCTTTTTACTGTAAATCAACATAGATGTCAGTGGAGATGTCAAATCCCAGCACGAAAAGTGTTGGATTTGCCTAGACCGTGAAATTCACAAAGTAGTCAAGGATAAGACTTTGGACATGGGTGCAGAGGTATGGTGCATGCCACAATGTTGTTAAAAGCCCGGTGGAGGAAACTTAAACCTTGAAGGTAAGTGTAATGTAGGTTGAGCACTTCATCATTAGACAATGGTTTTATGTGCGCCCAGATGCCCACTTGACAAGTATAATTAGCTAAGCACCCAAGGGTGTGCCAAGCGACAATGAAATGAGTGAAATACATGTGAGACTAAGATTCACATCCTAGCAAAGTCAAAAAAAATTATGCGATTTGCCTAAGCCTTGGTCAACAGAAGAATTATCCTGACACCTATGCTGAAGGAAGGTAACCTGAGGAATAGTAGAAGTGCATGCAGGCTGACCCAGAAAAAAATTGAATATAACGGGCAAGACAATAACTTTGCATTAGAATAAAAGATTTATAGCATACTTCAACTAGATTGATATGATTTTTGTTTCAACTCTTTCATTTCATTGTGGACTTTTCAATTTCCCGCACCTAATTGTTGTTTGTAGTCAAGGATAGAACATTGGACATGGATACCTGGATACACTGTATGGCTTCCTTTCAAACGCCATGAGATACAAAAGTACTAGGCCAATCTAGGGCGTCAAATGGGCTGGTTGGACTGAATTTGAGCGAGTCAATATAGGTTTGAATCAATAAATTGGACCCGTTACTTAGGGTGAGATTAGCTGGGTCAAGATGCGTTAAACAATGATTTGTCGTAGCCCAACCTGCCAAACTCCAACCTAGTTTTGATTTCTTTGTTTAATTTCTTATGATTTGATTAATTACCACAACAACAACAACAACAACCCAGTATAATCCCACAAGTGGGGTCTGGGGAGGGTAATATGTACGCAGACCTTACCCCTACCCCGGGGGGCAGAGAGGTTGTTTCCAGGAGACCCTCGGCTCAAGACATCAACAAGAGACGATAAGTTAGTACT
>MU714275.1:72773-92062 GCA_026770625.1 Nicotiana glauca
CCCCCCTCATCTTACGTATTGCCTCGATGACCTCATCGACCTCAATGTCCCTACAATAACTTAATTCATGGGGAATGTCGGCGTTCCTTAATCCACCTAGTACAATATCCTGATCCCCTTCTTCATTTAGGAGTTTATGAAAGTAGGTCTGCCATCTCCTCTTAATCTGGTCGTCCCTCATCAAAACTTTCCCGTCCTCATCTTTTATGCACCTCACCTGGTTCAGATCCCGAGCCGCCCTCTCTATCAGCTTAGCGAGTCGGAATAACTTCTTCTCCCCGCCTTTGTTACCTAGTTCCTCATACAGACGAGCAAAAGCTGTCGTCTTAGCCTCCGTTACTGCCATTTTTGCCTCCTTCCTAGGTACCTTATATCTCTCCCTGTTCGCTCTCTTCTCCTCCTCGCCCGTGCTCCCTACTAACCAAGACTAATAAAACTTTATTACAGCTATATCTAACAAGAGAAAATTTTCTTTTTAATTATTTTGATTAGTTCTCCAATGGGTCAATTTGGACATGTTTAAGTTGGGTAGTAACCAAATTGACCTGCCCATGAAAAGAGTAATACAAATTGACCCGGGGGAGGCAAAATTAGCCCATGAAAAATGTACAACGCAACCCATGAAAATATATACATCCCAATCCGTCCAAATTTGGGCGGGGTTATACTTTCATGGGCTAATTTTGCCACCCCTAGGTCAATCCTAATATTGGCCGTTTCATATTATGATTCTTTCCTTCTTCTTTTTTCACTTCATACTTTGGTCAAAACAAAAAGTACTAGGTCAATCCCTAGCTTGAGGATGCCACCTGCATCAAACCACCTTTGCCATAAAACTAGTGCTAAAAGCATAGATCCCTTATTTTTTTATTTTTTGGGGGAAATGGTAAGCAAATTTTTGTATTAAGTGATAAAGGCACTAAGATAGTTCTGGACGTTATATTTGTGGTACTTGCACAAACTGAGTTACGCCTCTAATCGGTGAGGACACTGAGAAAATCTGTAAGTCTATTTACATCAAAAACATCGTGCATATTACACCAAAAATCCAAAAGAGAAATACTATTGTATTTCAGCTGAGTATGTCCTCTTTCTTGCTTCAAAACATTTTCAGTTTCTTTGTCTCCAAACTATCCCATATGCACCCACCATAGGCAAGCTGGTTTGGTTTCCCATATCTTCTCTCTTTCCTTTCCTTACACATAGGGGCTTGATTCTAGAGAAGCACAACTCTTTTTTGGCGTTCCAACCTGACATCAATCCTAATCTAGTGGCCAGGATTTCCATTCATGTATAAAGCATAAAGTATCCTTAATCCTTACTCGTGGCCTATATGTCTATCATTCAAAAATTAATTGCCTATGCTTTTGAAGTATCGAAGTAAGAAGTTTGCCTACCTCTCTTGCAACCATCAATCCATAAGCAGATGTTGAAGAGCATGTAACTCTCATTGTGGTAAACACTCTATAAACACTACAAAGCTGAGGCAAGGTAGCATGTGGATAAGCATATATCATCCACGGGCATCAAGGCACTACTTAAAGGATCTTACCTTATGTCGACCAAGCATATTCCCGTATTCATCTATATTACCAAGAAACTTCCCGGCTTCCATTCGATTGGCTGGTTGGAGTAAGGATAGCGCACTATAAAAGGATCAGCCAGCACATGTCCCAGGTGATTGATATTCAGTATGGTTGTTGATTTTCCCTATGCATATGTTGCAGCGACACAGTTACTCCAGCATTTTAGAGTCCAGTGAGCAGAACCGCGTCACCCACAGCATATGCATACACAACAAAATCAAAGACGTATGCCCAGAAAAGCTCCTTTTATCAAACTGGAATAACGAAATTTCTATACAGGTGCCTAAGGCAATAGAGACCAACCACAAGAAGCACTTGGAAAAAGAATTTCTCAACATTCACAGAACTCAACCCTGGAAATATACAACCAGTAGGTATCAATCTTCCAAGCAACTGTGCACATAACCTTATCCGATTCTTAGTAGTTTTTCTTTTTAAGGATGAACCCAGTTCAGAGGCAAAGATGTTTGCTTCTGAGAGTTGCTTCACTGGTTGGATTCTATAACCCAGAAACATTTAACTAGCCGCAGGGAAGTGGACATAGCTATGAGCGATACCAAATAAATAGAATATGAAATGAACTTAGAAAGCCCAAACTGAACCTGGCGAGGGAATGCTTACCGGTACCGAAGCCATTCCGCTCGTCCCTCTTTCCCTTCGAGGAGGGACTTGTCTTCACTTGCCTTGAAGAAAGCAAGTTTGCGGTTACGCAGACGATAACCGGCTTATACAAAGGTTTGTTTCTTGGAATTTTCTTCAGTTAAAATCTTTTGGGAGGCCTTGGCGGTACAAATAAAAGAAGGTTTATATTGGTATTGTATCACATTGTTCAGTATCCTAGTACTATAATCCTACTGGCATAATACCGTT
Source organism: Nicotiana glauca (assembly GCA_026770625.1). Classification (NCBI taxonomy): domain Eukaryota; kingdom Viridiplantae; phylum Streptophyta; class Magnoliopsida; order Solanales; family Solanaceae; genus Nicotiana; species Nicotiana glauca. The sequence continues at coordinate 75,230 of MU714275.1, forward strand.
TCAAGCAAGAAACTGACCCAACAAACATAGAAAAAAACAGCAACAGCAGCAATTTAAGGAGCTAATATCTAAAGAACTGAAAGTAAGGAAGACGGCAACATTTAAAGCATGCCACATGTTATTTTCATCTAGAGCACTCTATTACCCTTCTGTGTGGGAGGTTTCCAGTAGTTTATCTCCATTCTGATGCTCGGGTGTGCATTTTCAGGTTTTATTGGCAACATCACTATATCTGATAAAGAAGTAATACTATTGAAAAGGAGCTCATTGATGAAACTAATCTGCACAAGGGATATTCTTGCCTTTTGTTGGGACTTCTTCTTTGAAACTGTACTGGCAACTTTTTTTGTCTCCACGGCCGGAGCTTCAGCTATGACACTTCTCCTGACAGGTTTGCATATCTCAGGAGCCACTTTCAGCTTTGCTTTGGGGGGAACATTTTCAACTGTTTGCGAGTATACAGTACCAGAGAGCTTTTCGCGCAGATCCCTCATACCTCCAGAGACGGAACCCTTAACACTTTGAGTAGCTTGTTGGATACTTTTCTTTTGGAGTTTTAGACGAAGATCCTTAGTACCAATTTGCTGGCCTATGAAAGCCCATAAAAGATATAATAAATATTAGTGGAGCAATCACATGTATATCGCCTAATGAATAAGTAATATCTATACTAATGGTATCTAACAACGCCATACTTGATCCCGGAACTTCATCAGGCTCGTAAAGATCATGCTCCCATTTGTCATCCTCTTCTCTGTGCCTGCAAAATAGATAACAATAATTGAACCAGAAGATTAATAGGATTCCACCAAGTGAAGCTTAAAGGTGCAAAGATAAGTATGATGAATCTCATATACTTTTTTATCACCACTAGTACTTATAAATAACCGGTGTTGTCAAAGGCGAAAAACTCTGAAAAGAGCTCAAGGAGCCCGTTTGGCTTTAGCTGATTTAGAGTAGCTGATAAGCATATGTGCTGAAAAGCACTTTTAATTGCTGAAGCTGATTTAAAAAATAAGCAGTTACGTGTTTGGTAAAAAGTGCTGAAATTAATAATAAGCAGCTAAAAAATTGGATATATAAAGAGTTTTGTTTAAAAAGAAGTATTTTAGGGATAGAATAGTAAATATTTTGGTTAAATCTAAAGTGCTTATAAGCTGAAATTTGATAAGTTGGGGGAGACCAACTTATGACTTTTGGCTTATTTTTGGCTTATAAGCACTAACTTATAAGCACTTTTAATTTTACCAAACGCGTAGATAAGCCAAAAAGTGCTTATAAGCCAGTTTGACCAGCTTATAAGCTTAGCCAAACACCCTCAAGGTCTGTTGGAGCTTTAAGCACAAAGTGCAATTTAAGTGTGGCTTCATAAAAAAAAGGTCCAATGAAGGAAAAAAAATAAAAATATATATGTAGATTAAAAAAAAAGTAATAAAGTCATTTATGATGTTTTCCTTAACAACTACTACACTTATTTGCCAATTCTATTTATTGTTTAGTACCACTCAATTCAAGATAGAATTTATTCGCAATGAGTCTGCACACCTTATTGCTTTTCCTACACTGAAGCGCAACTTAAGCGAGGCGAAACACCCTCCCCGAGCTTTTTTGAGCTTCAAGGCTTAAGCACCCTTGAATGAGCCTTTGACAAGATGGTAAACAGTAATTTTTTGTAATTTTTTCAGTCCTCATTCAAAGAATACAAGAAGAGTTGAAGGGATTGATTTCACGAGGGGAAAGACCGGTTCTTTATAACCGTCACGAAAGCTCCCAAAAACAGGTCTTTGTTGCTTGACTGCATGAACCAAGTCCAGGTCTTTCATTTGTTCAATCCTCACTCAAAGAATACAAGAAGGGTTGATCCCACTAGCCTTTCACGAGGGAAAGATTTATAGCCATCACGAAAGTTCCCGAAGAGAAAAAGGTCTTTGCTGCTTGACTGTGTGAACCAAGTTCAAGTCTTTCATTTGGCATTCTTCCAAATCCTAATCATTAGAATGCCTAGTCCTTTTATGCTTTTGAACGCCAAGCAGATAGTCCAATACTCCAATCTACAATGGCCTAGAGCCCCAAAAGACATTTATTTGATTTCGAAATTGCAATACGCAGTATGCAACAACAAGGAGAAAGGCAACAACACACTATCCAAGAAGAAAATTAACCATTACAAGGGAGGGATGCTCTCAATACCTCTGTTTAACAGGTGCTATGAACTGCTACAAGTACTCAACTGGCTTGAAACATTTAATAAATGAATTGCACCCAAAGGAATTAGGATCGTAATAAAAAGTGAGCCGATATAAGTTTAAACTGCAACTATATATAGCAAAAAAGGGGGGAAAAACGTTAAAACTGCTATTACATGCATCTCAGATAGTACTATAATAACCAACACAACACTCTTTGCCCTAAGCAGATGCGGGATTTTGGTCTTCTTGATACCAATCCTCTACTGGATTGAAGAAAAAACCAAACTTAAATGAATAAATAATACATCTAACACAAATGCATATTCACAAATGTACAAAGATAGAAGTAGTACAGAAAGAAAAATGAAAAATCATAAAAATCTGAAGCCAAAAGAAGAGAATGATAAGTGTAAGTAGAGAAGGCGAGAAAAAGCTAACACCTCTTGCCGGAAATTTGTCTCCGGCGAGAAAAATCATCAGCACTGTTGCCGTTAAGCCTATCCTTTATCGACCTCTTTGTTACTGCCTCCACCCGATCAGAGTACATTGTACTGTGCTCCCAATGGGCCCCGGCACTCGATTCTTAGCACCGAACCCTAATCCTAACCCTAATTATACTTCACTAACAGACACGAATTGGATGAATTTGAGAACTAGAAATAGAGAGGGCAGGGATTTGGGGGAACTGGTTCAGGAGTGAGCTTTTGGAGAGATATTATTCTGCGTTGCTACTTGCTAACTAAGTAATAATAATCAAAGGAACCGCGCTGTACCCTACTATCGGATACAGATTCGGGTTACTGGGCAATGAACGGGTTAGAAATTAGAGCCTTAGAAATTAGAGCCCCTTTGGTCAAGCTGCACCTTATTTTGAAAACTACTTTTTTTAATATTTGATAAATAAATTGTGTTTGTCCCATCTTTATAAAAAGTATTTTTGAATATCAAATTACCAAAAAAAATAGTACCAAGCTTTTATAATTATTTTAAAAAGAAAAAAAATTAAATATTTATTATAAGAGATTGTTATTATTTTTTATTTAATTTAATTAAAATATAAACACAAAATAAACATACATACTAAATATATAAATCATTGTAACATATATAGTTATACCAAAGCAATAATATTATTTAATATAATTACTTGTTATTTACACCATAAAATAATAAGCGAAGTCACTCACACATCATAATATTTCTCAACAATTTCATCTCTAATTCTATCATGCAATGTCTCCATAATAGTAGAAGGATTGTCTTGCATTTCTACATAAGGTCCATCTCCTTCCTCAATCTCTTAGTAATGTCTTCATTAGCATAATAGTTATATTCCTTATCAGTAGAAGAATTCTAGGAGATTATTAATTTAGAAAAATAAAAAACAAGATTAGTCAAACAAAACATCAAAAACAGGAAAAGTCAAAAAAGAATTTGAAAAGTTACAAGATGATTCATGTATTTGATATCTTTAATTTTTAAAATAATAGTAGAAATAAAAAATAAAAAAGGAACTATTCAAGTGAAAGAAGCAAAACCAATGAAAAGACAAAAAATGAATTTGAAAAGTTTACATGATTCATATATATATAGGGAAAGAAAATGTAAAAGATAATTTGGCAAATATAAATTTATGGTGAGGATAGTTTTGTCTTAAATAAATTAATTTTCTGCTTCTGTTTCTTGGAAGAAGCTAGAATTTTCTGCTTCTTCCCAAAAGCAGAAAAACTGCTTCCGCTATTGGCCAAAAGTACTTTTTTATTTTATCCAAACACATTAAATTTTTTAAAAAGTACTTATGGCCTCCGAGAAGCTTGGCCAAACAGACTCTTAGATAAATGGATAATTCCGAGTTTGATTGTGTTCTAAAAAATAAAGATTATAAAATTTTTGAGCAATTATATTTGTAAAATATTTTTCACAACAATAATTTTGATTCAACAAAAAAAAACTATTATTCAAATCGTATCACTAAGGTTCCTATAAAGATAGTTGAATGATCAAGATGTCACTATTTGATTTATGAGTTATGAGTGGCAGTTTCAATCCAGTGATTACTTAATTATTACTGATTAATTGAATTTCTTTTATTGTATATACCTATGTAGAAAATATTCATTTAGTTTCTTTCATTAAATTACTAAATCATTTGAATCAAAATGTGATTCGACGTAAGGGAAAATTTTGATAATAGAAATGTTAAATTTCACCTTGACATGTATTTTAAGTTGAACTTTGGCATACTCCGATCTAAGAAATTTCACCTTGAATGTGAAATACGTTGTGCAAAGTCATATTCAGTATTTTAAAAAGCTTTCTTGGGTCGCCTCGAGGCTCACCTGGGGTGAGACACTATCAAAATGCTCTGAGGTTCATATGTGAGACTTAGTTTTGTGAGATTTACGCCATAAGCATATGATTGTACGCCCAGGCATGCCTAATACTCATCGCCCTAGACTCTCCTACTAATCCTAATGAAAATCACGTGTCAAAATCACTAACTAGCATTGTTGACCCTAAAAAAAAAAAAAAATTAGTTAACGCTCTATTCATCTATAGAAATATGAAGATTATGAGTAACTAAAATTAATGAGCCATAATATTGTATATTTACTAACTGAGAACATTGAAAAGTAAATATTATTTGAATGGCGAAATTTTATATTTTTACTATCATAATGTATAGTTTATTGATAAGGAGTAATAATTAAATTGTAGTATTGATGAAGTTTATTGATTATTAACTTTTAGAGAGGTAAATTGTGTAGTTTGACCATATTTTTCAAAATATTATAACTTTTTAATCGTTTGAAAGATAAGATGTTATAGTTAATTTTAACGCATAGTAACTTTAACACTATTTCATTATTTATATTTATTAAAAATGCTATATATTTTATTTTTTATGAGTGTTTAATTTTTTTTTAATTTACTTACACTTTTAATGAACTTTATATTTTTTTGTGGTTATTATGCTATTTTATTAATTTATAAATTAAAATAATCATGGGGCTTATGCCCCATGTCTCGAGAATTACGCCTAACTCCGTATTAAGTAAAACGTTCTATCTTATGCCGCCGCCTTTCAAAACACTGGTCGTATTGTATCACCAAAATTGTAAAGAAAATAATATTTTCAAAATAAATGAAAAATTAAAATAGAACAAAGAACCAAAAGAAATAAAGAGAAAGCTCAGTCGTGGTTGCAAGTTGTAACCAATAACAACATTTTTGGAGTCCACGTGATATTGCCAAATTAATCATTTGCAGGAACAAAGAGAAGTCTTACTATGTACGCAAAGGATCTTCATGTAAAATGTTTGGCTCAAAAGATATCAAAGCTTTTTTGAAAGAATCAATCAAAAGAAATGAATGGGTAAATCTTATTTAGACATAATAAATTTCATATCAAAGAGCTAAATAAAGTGGATTGCATATATAATGAAAAGATGTAAATGATCTTATTGAGATTCAATATTGTATCTTCCATCAACCGATGGAGAGATAGCTTTTATATATTCTTCTGTAGATGACTACTTTTCTCTCTAGAATTCAAGAAGGGAGCTTCTTTTTGGAGGAAAAAGAAAAAACCTTTTCTCTCGAGGGTTTTCCCTCACTATATATAATCAGGACACCCTCGCCCTTTACTTGGTATGACGCCCTCTTGCCTCGAATGTATCTTGGTCATGCTTTTAGGCGCCGCTCTTTCCAACTCGACGGATGTCGGGAAAGAGATACTGAGTGGGCTATATCATCTTTCACTACCGGTCACTTAGGCGAGATGTTGATTAGTTTGGTCGTGATGGTCAGATTTTGACCAATACAGTTAGTCCCTCCGTCTGTCGGGGTCGTCCTCAGTCAGGCTCGGCAGACAGATCATGATTGTTATGAATTCGAGCGAAATCTGACTTCTGACTTTTCGTTCCTTAGTTGCATTTCTTGGGTTTTTGGCGAAGTGGCGGCATTGTTTCGATACCCGCTGACTGTTGCTGCGATTTCGGAACTGAAACGTCGTTTGATGTCAAAGCGCAATTTTGTGGTTACCGCATTTATGGCACACATTCCTGGGGAACTGAAATGTTTCATGCCCTATTAGATTCGATTGGTGACTCTTGAATTTCATGCTCAAGGGATTTATATCTTTTATAAATAGAGGGAGCTTGTTATTCGATTGACACATTTCTTTATCTTTTGTTCTTAAAAAATTCTTCAGATATACTCCCTTTCTGACACTCCAAATTTTTGTCTGCCTTCAATTAACTGAAAAATCTCCATCCATTCTTTCCTTTGTCTTTGTACCGCATCTTTTTGGATAAAATGGCTGGTGATACTTCTCACACTGATCTCCCCGTCGCAATTCCGGCCCCAGAAAATGCTACTCAGGCCACCGGAGGGGCAGGTGTGGTGGAAGACGAGGAAGTTCTGTTAATAGTTGAGATTTTGCCTATCCTTGGAAGAGAATTGACCGAATTTAGAATTTGCGTTGGGGAAGAGACGGAGCATGTCCCTTCCGTTATGAGAGAATGAGATATTGCAGAATTGAAAACCAGGGGGGATCCCTGGTTATGTCGACATGCGACTGGCAGAAGGAAACGACATAGTTCATTTCGACCGTCCTGGGTGCTGCATATTTTATGCTTACCCCTTCCTTGTTGGATATACACTTCCTCTTCCTCTCCTGGTGGTTGACTTCTGCCGTTTTTATGGCGTATGCCCAGCCCAACTGTCACCATACCTGTACAAGTTGTTCCTTATGTTGCTCAAGTTTGCGGAACTTGCCGGTCGTGAGATCACTCTGGACAATCTGCTCAATATCTTCGCCCCTCAACTCATCTGCGGCACGATGCTTCACATGCATCCTCGGGGGTCGAAGAACCTGGTGGTAAAAATTAATGATAGGGTCAACCACCGTTTTTATGAGAATTATTTCTATGTGCGGACCAAGAACATTGTGGCGGATCTTGCGGGGTTCCCTGAGAAATGGAACTTTGCACATAAGTCTCACGCTTTAAGTTGGAGATATATCTGACCGTTTTTTGATAGTACTAAACATTGTTACGTCTTTGCAGCTGAGAAGTTACCGTCTCCGCCCATCAAAAATATCCGCGAGTGGGTAAGCACTATTCTTCCTCATACGGTGGGGGTCCGTACGTGGGCGGCCTTCTATGATACGCATGGGCACAAGCCTCTTTCTGGTAAGATGTCGTTTCAATTCGTCCTTGTTCCCCTTTACCTCTGTATGTTTAGTTTCTTACGCGCAACTCGTCGATTTTAGGGAGGGTGCACAGGATGAGGGCTCCTTAGTTAGCCTTCCGGCAACCAGCCTCATCTACCCGTCCTATCGCGATTCCCACCGCCTGACCTTCGTCGAGGGCGGCGTCAGTTGAGTCTGCGGCCTTGGTTATTCTCGCAAGGACTGCTTCTCAGGCCGAAGTTCCGACTCATGTTGGTCACCCGACGGGTAAATCTTCGCTTGCTTGGGAAGAAGAAGAAGGGCCATCAAAAAGACGATGGGTGGAGTTCGAGACAGCGCACCAAACAGTGATTCGTCTAGATGATTCTCCTCCAACGTGATCCAGAAAGGGGATTACCGAGGCTCCTCCCGTAGGGACAGAGTTGGCCGTTGCCTCAGCTCACTCAGAGATTCCTATCATGGTCAGTGGTTAAAAACCTAGTTGTGCTTTCTCTTCGGCTGCTGGAAGAGGAAAAGGCGTCGTAGTCAATGACTACGAATCTGAGTCGGACCTCGACCCTAATGAGGTCAGGATGTTTGAAGAAGGCCTTACTCACTCGGTGGTTCATGCGGGAGGCTCGGCCCGTATTCTTCAGATCCCTTCGGATGCCAATCTCTTAGGGGACGGGGAGGATTTGGTGCCGCAGTTCATCCTGCTCTGATCTAAAGCTGAAAATGCGACCCTTCAGTCTGTTCCTGATGCTGATTGATGGATGAGGTGGCCACTATGGGCTTAATGTTATGTTGCATTTTACTTTCGTTTTGTCTTCGCCATTCTTGTAAATACTAGTCTAGCCCCGTCTTTGCGTTTTTCAGATGTATACGGTGGAAGTGGAGAACATTCGCAAGGCTAACATTCGGGCCAATATTTTCTTGAAGATGTTGGAGAAATACCGTCGATACTGTAACAAGTGTCGCGAGATGCATGAGCGACTGAAGGCAAACCCCGATAATCGGGCTCTTGGTGAGGAATTGGAGAAAAGGGACCAGGAATTGCAGGTATCCGCATCTAGAGTGTGCTCGAGGAGAAACTTCGGATAAAGGACGAGGTGCTCTAATTGGGCAAGGGAGTTGCCGCAGAGTGTGAGCAGCTGCAGGAGAAATTGAGGTTAACACAGTCGGAGATGGATCATCACTTGGTCAAGTTCGAGGCGCTGGGCGCAGAATGGATGAGGAAATTGACAGAGCTGGAGAACAAGGTTGCTGGTTTGGAGAGCATCGAGAGTGCACGGTCTGTGGCTTCGGCGAGGGTGGCGGCCCTGGAGAACACCATCTGCGTCCTCCAGTCCAAGCAGGAGTCGGAGAGAGCGACGTCTACCCTTATGGAGGCAAGGCTCGAGGAGCGAATCAGCGAGATTGACCGAGAGGTGTCGGTTCTTGGTGATCGGGTCGCATAGCCCTGGAGGTAGAAAATGAGCAAATGTTGGCTCAGGTTGAATCTTCCTCTACCACCGCTTCCCGCCATATGCATGAGCTTTGGGTTCACCCCGAAGTTCACGGGATATATACAAAATCTTGTGAGAGGCGGGTAATGTGACGGAGGTTGCATATGAGGTGACACGTACTACTAAAGAAATTGGTCTACGGTAACGATTGAAAAACCGTCCCCACAGACTGCCAAACCATTGTCGTAGGGATTTTGGAACGGTTTACACACCGTCACACCAGCCAGCATACCCATAGGTCCATTGGAATGGTTCTTGCAACGATTTGTATCGTCGTGACAATAGATACGTCTATCGCAACGATTTTTCCTTTCTCTGTTGGAATGGTTATTCTTTTCAATTGTTACGGTTTTAAACCGTTACTGTATTATTTATACAATGGTTTTTTACTGTTTCCATATTATGTAAAGCAACACTTATGTAAGCTATTACTACGGTTATGTTGGATATATCAATGGTTTCCTTAAGCTATCGTAACGGTTACATTTGTATTTGGAACTGTTTATAGATCATTTTGGAACATATATGGGACCTATTGTAATGGTTTACATTGCCAACTAGAACGCCATTTGTGTCATATTGCAACGGTTCTGGTAGGCTATTGTATCGGTTCAGTTAAAACCAAAATATAGCACCTATTATAAATAAATATTTATACATATAATAAATTATAATAACACTAAAATTTAAATACATCATAGAATGAAATTATTAATAATACAAAATTATCTATCAAGCAAATATTCTACCCCATGAGTGCATGAGTTTAGTGCATTTCAAGAGTGTAAATAAGTTTCAAAAAATATTGTAACAAAAGATTCCTAGAACATTCATCTATAACAATTCAAATCCATCTCAAGTAAGGTCTAGTTCTTCATCGTCTTCATCATCCATTTCTTGATCTACTCCACCTACAATAGAGTATAAATAAAGTTATTACCCTTCAAGAGAAATCGGTCTAAGAATACTCAAGCATTTAACTGTTTTCATTCTTCTTTTATTAATCCAACTTCTTTTTACTCGTAGAATTTGTTGGTGTTTTGCTTGACTATTTGACCAAGAAGATGTTGCAATAATCTGTTTCAAGCCTTAAAAAGTATCTGCATCAAGTATTTTAGTTTCACTAGCTAGTAGTTTTAAATCATGGTGGTCATATTTAGTGTTATAGTTGAAATCAGAGTATATGACTCCAAAGTTTAATTCAGATGCTTTATACTCCGTTACTCCTAGTTACTATAAAAATTTCCTTTATACCATTAACTGGAAAATATTTACATTTGGGATTAAGATTCAAAGGAAAGGGGTCTGAAAAATTGCAAAATAAACGAGTATCGCACATGGCAGACATGAGAATATTAGGTAAAACATAATGTGATATTTGTATATTAAATAAAGATGGTGATTCATTGGTGGTACATGAATATTCATTCCTTCTGATAATGAAATGCTTATTAATGATATATTATTTGAGAGCAACATGTTTTTTTTACTATCGAATGTTTATGAAGGTGTTGTCACAATCTAGAAAAACGGAGATATTAACAAATTCACACAGGCCTTATGGAAGCAACAAGGTTTCTATCCAGGAAATCAGAAGAATCAATGAAGCAGGTAGATGGGTGTGCGTTCCTACACTTGACTCCCATCAAAAGAAATTAGTATGTAAACCAAGATCAAAAAGACCTTTTGCTTCACATATACCATTTGGAAATACCCCAAAAAGCTTGTTTTGTGAAACATCAAAAGAAATCAAATTTGATAGAGAAAAACCAACTTGAGTTAAAATACCAGTAATATTGTTCTGTGATAAGTCCAAAATGACCAAACTTTTTAAACCCTCAAAGAAGTTTGGTATTTCACCATAAAAACCAGAACTTTGTAACAAAAGTTTCTGAAGCTTTCAAAGTTTAGCAATATCTATAGGAATCTCACTTTCCAAGAATGGATTTTGAGACAAATCAAGAACCAAAAGCTCAGTGAAGTTACCAAGAACCACTAGAACTTCACTTGAGAGCAAATTGCTACCAAAGTTAAGAACTTTAAGCTCTTTTAATGACATTATGCTTTATGGGATTCTTCCTTTTAATTATAGTTTCTACTAAAGTCAACAACTTTGAGTGAACCAAACTGAGAAATCTATTCAAGAATAGGACCATAAATGAGATTGTTGCTAAGATTCAGAGTTTCTAATGAACCACACTGTGAGAGATGCAGAGGAATATGCTAGTTAAAGAAGTAGTTGCAAGTAAAGCTCTAAGAAGAAATAGAAGAAGATATATAACATTTGGTATGTACTGACCTTGATTGTTACTACTAACAGATGGTCGACTGTTTAGTTGAACTTTAGCTAGTTGTGCAGAGGAAGAATCTACATGTGAACGTACACCGAGCCTTAACATGTCACGATCAAGTCGCAAATTTGGGTTCAAACGCTGAAATCGTGTGATGACATTCATTGTAATATTTTATTCCATAGCATCCTTTTGTTCGTTCAAATTTTCATGCATTCTTTGTTGCATCCTCTCTTCTATTTCCTATATTTTTCTGCTGCACCCTCTCATCAGCATCTAAAGAAGATCCAAGGTTCCCTTTTTGCCCTTTTAACAAAGTCTTGGTAACCCCTCGCCCATACAATATCACGCGACTTGGATGTTCATGTCCCATGACTGATGCAAAGGGGTCAACTGAATCTTGTACCTTGATATTTTCATCTCCTTCACTTGCACCTGTTCTGAAATATTTGAAGCACACCCTTTTGGTAATTTAGTATTTTTTATAATAGTACAAAATAACCTTTTCTATTTTGGTTCCATGTAGAAACAAGATTTAGCCACACTTACAGTTCCATCATTATTTATTCTTGGTTGTAGCTCCTTTCGTATCCCCATTTATTGTAAGTCATAGCGATATTTTTTATGATCCTTTGATTTTTCATCTATTTCTAATAAAGTCTCAATCAAACTATCACATATATTTTCTCGATGTGCATCACATCAAGATTGTGCCTCAATTTGTTATGCACCCAGTATGGCAATTCAAAAAAAATGGATCTCTTTTTTCACGGACCCTTATCACTCCGAGGCCTTTTTTAGTGCCCTTTCCAAAGATATTGTTGAATTCAAGCATCTCTTCAAACACTTCTTCACCGGACAAAGGAGAAGGTGCGGGTCTATGCTCCTCCTTACCATCAAAAGACTTCTTATCTCTTTGGAATGGATGATCACGAGGCAAAAATCTTCGATAGCCCAAGTAACACATATTGTGACTATGTTTGAGATATTGAGAACATGTGTCATAATTGCAAGTGAGGCATGTTAATCTCCCCTTAGTGCTCCATCCTGAAATCATTGCTAATGCTAAAAAGTCACTAACTGTCCACAATAAGGTAGCACGCATTCAGAAAGATTGGTTGGTTTCAGCATCAAATGTGTCTATCCCAGTTTCCCATAGCTCCTTCAATTCTTCAATTAATGGACGTAGGTACATGTCTATATCATTTTCGGGAGATGATGGACCAGGAATGATTATAGACAACGTTATATACTCTGGCTTCATGCAAATCCACAATGATAAATCATCGTTCATTAACACAACAGGCCCCGTGCTATGAGAAATGCTCATGGTCTGAAACAGGTTGAAACCATCACTTAAAAGACCCCATCTAACATTCTGAGGATCTCTAGTGAAGTCTGGGTGCAAAAAATCAAATGCCTTCCAAGATTCCCCATCAGCAGGATGTCTTATATTCCCATCATTGGGTCACTCATTAGCATGCCATCTCATTGCAGCAGCTGTTTTAGGACACAATTATATCCTCTGAAGCCTAGGCTTTAAATGAAAGTACCTTAAAACCTTTGTAGGAATTTTAGAGCTTACTTTAGTCAAAGGACCAGTACTCTTCCATCTTGAAGACTCACAAATAGAGCAATTATCGGCATTCGCATTTTCTTTCCAAAATAACATGCAATCATTAGGGCATGCATGTATTTTTTCATAATTAAGACCCAAATCTTTTATCATGTTTCTAGCCTTGTTGAAAGATTCTGGTACCTGCGCAAATGGAAATGCCTCTTTTATCAACTCTAACAAATTATAGAAAGCCACATTACTCAACACATGCAATGATTTAAGCAAGTACAATCGAATAATAAAACTCAGTTTACTAAAATTTTCATAGCCCGGATATAACTCTTGTTTTCCTTCCTCTAGCAATTTGAAAAACTTCTTTGCATCTTCAGATTTCCCCAACTTCTTCTTCATCCCCTGCCTGACCCTCTATATTTCTAAATGTATCATGAAGTAGTCCATCAATATTATCACGTATGGTAGAACATTCATCATCATTGCTTGGATGAGGTGTATTTCTCGAGGAAAATCCTTCCCCATGGAAAACCCATGTGGTATAACCATCAACAAATCCATGAACAACCAAATGATCCTCCACCATATTTTGTATAATACCAATAGCGATTTATGCACTTTTTGCAAGGGCATAATATTTCATTTCCTTGGGCGACTCTTTCAAATGCCTTATCAAGAAAATCATTCACTTCACGGATATACTCATCCGCCCATCTCACGAGATTCATCCAACTTTTATCACCATTATCCATGGATATCCTATCGATAAAAGTAAATCAACAAAACTAACCAAATAAACCAAAAGCATACTAATTTGACATTGACCACTGCTTTTAAGGATGGAACGTTCTAAAAAGTCACAAACAGTAAAGCAATTTTGGCATGATAAGAAAAAGTCATTCTCTAATTGGATGGCTTATTTCTTGAATATTACTCGTTTTGTTTTAATTTACGTGAACATATATGATTGTGCACGAAGTTTAAGAAAAAAGAGAAAACTTTCGAACTTTTGCTGTGATATGATACACATATATTTTCTATAAATTAATTCATAAAGGTAAATTATTTCCATATATGAAAAGCGGTCATTTTATTTTACACGCCTTAAAAAGAAAATATGTTCACATAAACTGAAACAAAGGTAGTAGTATACTAGTATGAAATGTTGAAGCAACTGAAACTTCTTTTACATTAATTTTCATAGGACAACAACATGCCTTGTTCTAGGAGGGAATGCAAAGTTTCTTTCAAGAACTGATACAATACTGGACATTATCATAGATACAGCATATGGGGCATCAGAAACCATTTACACTACAACTGAAGCCATGAAAGAGATGAATAATGGCTTATAAGGGAGTTGCTAGTTGTGGACATTATCTTGATGAGCTAATGATGCAAATTTTGATGAGTTGCTAGTTGTGCATAGAATTTTATTGAGGCAACTTTTTACCTAGATGAAGGAAACAAGAGAACATAGACATACAATCTAAACTTTCTGTTATTTTGATGAAGGATAGAATGATACATGAACTACTTGATATCCTATTTAAGAAAACGTGTTTGCATAGTTCATTACTTGCAATACACATGGTGCACAATACTCAAAAGATTTCTCTTACTTCTGATTGCTAGTTGCAAAACATAAATTATATTTTCTTTTAATTATGTAATCCCACTACACTACAATGAGAAAATGATCTTCCACTCACACTTAACTTTTAAACAACAGAAGTAACATTAGCATGGACTGAAACCAAATCTCTCCAATAAAAAAAGGATATTTAGCGACTCAGAACTGGAGCTAATAAAGAAAAAATCAGGACTTGAAGAACAATTATAAAGGCTTCATCTTGAAGAAAACAGTGAACTCTATCAGAATTCTAAGTAAATCATGCCAAAATTAATTATGTAAACTTATTTTGGGTTCAAGATTTAATAAAACATGTCTATTGTAAACTCAATACCTGGATAGAATATTGGAGGAAAATTAATCCTGTCAATTTATAGCAATCAATTAATAATAAAATTCTATGCACAACTTCTTGATGGAAAAAATCTTTGACTTTGAAGCAGTTGGAGCACTAAAATCAAGTAAAAGAAGTAGATAAAATAGGTAAAAAATAAATAATATTAAATTTGATCTTTGAATAGTTACCCAAAGAAATTCTGATACATGTTACCATACACAAATGAAAATTAAACCCAAATAATTTGGGTTCAAAATGTCAACAAAAAGCAAGAAATCATATACACTGCTCACACCATAAAGCTTAAAAAAAAGAATGATTATAGAAGATAATGCCCAAATAAGAAAAGAAAAATTACCTGAAGTTGATTTCTCACTGA
This sequence comes from Nicotiana glauca, assembly GCA_026770625.1. Classification (NCBI taxonomy): domain Eukaryota; kingdom Viridiplantae; phylum Streptophyta; class Magnoliopsida; order Solanales; family Solanaceae; genus Nicotiana; species Nicotiana glauca. The sequence continues at coordinate 90,307 of MU714275.1, forward strand.
CTGCTTCTTGGGTGGAAACTTTCTCGCGATTGAAACATTTTCTTCACCTGTAATCGCTGTTCTTGAGATCCTTCGAGCGAAACAAATGGAGTTTGGGGACTTTGGGGATTTGGGAGTTTTGAGTTATCAAAAGAGATTTGGGGATTTTTGGTTAACAAATGGATTTAGGGATTTAGGAATTTGGACATGGGTTTAAAAGTTTGCTGGGTTGTATGATTGTCGATTCCAGCTTTGGATTTAATCAAGGAAACCATTGAGGTAGAACACAAAGAAAATAAAAACGAAACCCATTCCAACAACAATGAGATGATTTGGGAATTTTCTTTAAGAATTTGCTGGTGATTTGCCAAAGAAGGTGATTTAGGTCTTTAAGAGTTTGTTGGTGATTTGCCAAAGAAGGTTATTTGGGAGTTACCGATGAGATCGAGCATTGGAAGTGTCGACAATATGGAAGGAATATTAATTTAGTTTTTATATTTACCAGAATAAAATAAATAAGAAATAAAAGGAAAAAGAGTTATATTGGCGGGTTTAGCAAAATTTAGGGGGAAAAACGAGGAGGGAATAAAATACTCGTTCCGATATTAAAAACTTTCTAGAACCGTTACTACAAATAGGCCTATTGGGACGGTTCATACAATCTTTCCTACAAAAAAGACCTATGGTAACGGTTAAGTGTCAACTGGAACGGTTTAGTATCTAAAGTGTGCTGATTTTATCCAAATTCTATTGCAACGGTTGTAACTATTACCTTATCTACTATATTGCCACAGTTTAATAACCGTTGCCAAAACAACCGTTCCCATAGGCCTATTTTCCGGTAGTGACGGGTGAAAGCGCGGGAAGCTCGCGTCAATTACAGATATGATATGGCGACACCAGAAATCCATGGGGGCGCAGATGATAACTATGAACTGTGCATGTTTTATACCCATTCTTACCTGAGCTTTGTGCATAAATTTCTCTTGATTAGTCCGGAATTGCTTACAAGTTGCGCTTAATTGCAGGTTTGAGCGACTAGATGATAAATATCACAAATCGGCTCAAAAAGGAGTGAAATCTGCCAAGCGTCAAAAGATGACTGAAAGTGGGAAATAGGTGACCTGCGCGGACCGCACTATTCTGATGTGCGGCCACACAGGAAGGTTCAGAAAGCTATCAAGTTAAAGCCCAACCTGCGTGGACCGCACTGATTTGTCACGCGACCGAGTAGGAAATTTTAGAGAATCAGCAATTCTGAAGAAGATCCACACGGACCGCAGACATTTCTACGCGGTCCGCAATGATGATTGAACAGAGGCTCAAAAAGTCAAGGCAAAGTTCCATGCGGCCGCACACCAAATAAGTGCGGTCCGCGTGGGTAAAAGATCAGAGAGTCAAAATAGGACGATCTCTACAGTGCAGCCGCGCACCATTTCCACGTGGTCCGCATGACTCAACCTATGCGTCCGCATGATATTTTTACGCGGTCAGCATCCTCAAGTCCAGAAGCCAGATATGAATACCAGTTACCCTACGCGGCCGCATGACATTTCTATGCCGTCCGCGCCAGACCCTCACGGGTACTTTTGTCCGGTTTTTCCTGTGTAGTATAAATAGAACATTTTACTCTTTTAGGTGAAGTTTTGTAATCTATCTGAGCAGCTGAGCACGAGACACTTTGTATTAGCCTACTTTAGGCAATTTTCTCTTGCAATTAACGTGGATTCAAGTAGATTAATCTTGTAGTTAATGATTATGTTAATTTCTTCTAGTA
>MU714278.1:2785-13739 GCA_026770625.1 Nicotiana glauca
ACTAAATAGGCACAGCTAATTGAGGATCCTGTCAATTAACTACAACAAACACGAAGTTGAACAAATAGAGATTTAACAAGTAATTTGTATTCACATAAACAAGAAGTTCATCCCCCAATAGGTTCCATCAAAACCTTAGACAAGGGATTTAGCTACTCATGGCTATGGGTAAACAAACTAAGATACGATTCATCATTAACTAGCAATAAAAATTAAAGAAAAGAAGAAAGATGTTTTGGGTGATCTCTCACAATTATTTTCCTTGCCAAGATACTCAAAAAAACAATACATACCTCCTTTAGGCGAAGTCGAATATTTAAAATAGGGTTTTGGGCTAAAAATCCTGTCTTTTACACTTTATTCCTCGAAGTTTACTGCGTCTACCGCGGTCGCAGTGGAACCGCGGCCAATGACCCTTTCTGAATCTCAAAACTTCTGCAGCTATCTTTCATCGCGGTTCTGCCGCGGTCGCGGTAGAACTGCGGCAAAACACCTTCTCTGAATTTCAGGGCTGGCATACGTGGTTCCATTGGGAATTTACATAGTTGGTCTCTTTTTCTCCATTTTTGACTCCAAAACTGCTCCCTAGCCTTCCTTGGATGTATATCACATGCAAATCATGAAAAGCATTAATAAGAGCATTTTGTTATCACTTTTATCATCAAAACTACACAAGAAGGTGATTATTTAAGGTGTGATTATAGTCAAATTCACCTTTTATCAGGAAAGCTTAATATATTATTTTTGACTAATGTACAAGGTATTGGATTTTTTGGAGTTGAATTAAAGAGTTTGAGGTGTTGAAAGAAACATCAAACTCCCATCGTTTGAAAATGCGGTCGCACATTGGACAAGCACACACCCATCGTTTCCAAAATTTTTTAGTAGTTTTTGAAATTTTCCTTTTTAGGAAAGCTTAATATATTATTTTTGACTAATCTACAAGGTATTAGATTTTTTAGAGTTGAATTAAAGAGTTTGAGGTGTTGAAAGAAACCAAAATAGTTGCTGCCCAGTTCTGCCTAGCAGAACTCTAGTTCAACCGCATCTGCAGAACTCTTCTCGCAGATGTGGCTTCGTAGAAGTGTCAAGGGCATCGCAGATCCAAAATAATCGCAGAAGCAATCTTTTCATCGCAGGAGCGCTCACACAGAAGCGCAAAATCTTCCGTAGAAGAGTAAATTTTAAAGCCCTTCATCAGTCAGGTGATACTGTAATTTTTCCCCAAAACTCAAAATGCCCTCTGATCTCTCACGCTATTGCTCTTCACCACTGCTCACACTCAAGTTCTCACCCTCAAGCAACACATGTATCATCTTTAACTCTCTTTTCTACTTCTCTCTTCAACTTTTATTTTCTTCTTCATCATCTCTTCTCTATGGTAGAGTTCCCATAGCCCTATCTCCTTCCGATTAGTGTTAATATTAGGGGTAAGGAAATTGGTTGAGTGTAGTTGTGTGTGCTGATGTTGTTGAAAAATATTTGGGGAAGTGTGAGTACCTAATTTGTTCAAAAAGGCATAACATTATCTATGCTTCTAATGTGTTCGACAAATTGTCCAAAGGAAAACTTATTGCTAAGTACCGTAAAATCATAATGAAGTCGTATAATCATCTAGTGCACTAATTTAGAATTTTTCAGTATAAATGATTTGCTAAGATCATGTTTAGAAGTGATAAGAGTAAAACATTTCTGGGTCTATGAACCCTCTGATGAACACCGCAAATGCAAAACAGGGCCGCATGTGCGCCTCGCACCTGCGATGCCATTTCCGCGGTGCATTCTCTGGTAATCATGGGAAAGTTCGCAGAATAAATAGAAACTCCACAGAAGCAGGCCACACCTGCGATAATTTTTACGCAGGTGCAATAATCGGGCGGTTTTTGCAAAGACCAGGAACTCTACAACTTTGAGTTGTTGGGACCGTTCAACTTGATTCTTTGGCCTAACTGCATTGTTTTGAATTTCTTAACATGATTATAATTCCCTAATAACTTGGTTTTGATTTTTTAGGTACTTTAAGCTTCAAAGATGACCCAAAAATGAACGAAAATGCAACGCTTAATCATGAAATTGAGGAAGAGGCTATGGAAGAACAATTTGACACTGAACGCTTCATGTATGCTGATTGTCATTGCCGATATTATGAAAAACTTCTCACAATAAAGGTCGTTCTTGAAAAGGGGATCTCCGAGGATAAATTGGCCAAGCATTTTACAGATTTTACGGTTGTCTACAGACCATCGGCTGGTCTTGTTTCATGCCTACTCCATGTAAGAAAAATGAGGAGTGAGTTCGCGAGTCCTATGCGAATCTTAAGCATATAAATTTCAATGACCTACAACTCACCATAAGAGGCAAAACAGTGAGGTTTGGAACTAAATAGATCAATGACATTTTAGGGCTTGTACACCATCCACTTGAGCCGGTACAAGAAAAAAACCATTGCTCAAAAGGAGATTGGCTAGTTTCTAAACTCTATCTGGCGGACAAAACAACAAACTGGGCAAACAAGAGAAAAGGGTTAAAGTCTAACGACTTCACAGTTGAAGCCAAAATGTGGCTTTACATCACCCGCAATAGAGTATCACTGTGCTGCAATGTTTCGGTTTTTTATATGGTAGGGCCCTGATGATCGCATGCATACTAGATGGCATTCTTGTAAATGTTGGCCATTTTATCATTCAGGTGCTGAGAGAGTACCTGCTACAGGATAGTCCATGCTTGATATTCCCTTTACTGATTGTAGAGTTGTGCTGGCAGGCAGATGTTGACGTGCGTAGCACCGATCATTGGTTACCGGCCGACAACCCCTTTCATCTGTTGAGAGTGATGGGAGAGGGTAGTGCAGTAAAGAGTAAGAATAGGAAAGTCACCATTGTTGCCAGACCAGAGTCATCCTCACATGAATCATTGCCTGAGGGACCATTTGGGATATTGAACTCGCAGCTTGTCTTTATCTGTGACTTAGTGTCACATCTCCCGAGTGGGTCCTTACACCCCCAGTCTAGCCCCGAGTATTTTACCAGGGATGAAATGAATACCTACCTAGATTCTCAGAAGAAGCAGGCATATGAGAAGTTGGCAGCTTCTATTAGCAGACTCGAGGCAGCCTATGGCAACATGGCCAAGGCACATGTAGATCTTCAGACGGACTTCCAAAAGGATAAAGTGAGAAATAAGAAGAAGGGCAAGTTTATGATAAAGATATGAAGAGGCATCAAGGCCATCTTCAAATGGGGGCAACCGAACAAGAAGATACCGATTAACGACAAAGATGATAGTGAGGAGTATTCATTCTTTTCAGATGTTGCTGATGTTGATGATAACGGTGATGATGAGTCCGAGAGCTTGACATGGAAGCGATGAGCCTTTTTACCACAGTCTGCTAGTCTGATACAGACCTTAGGGAGACACTCAACCTACTCTTATTTTATTTTGATATTTTGTAGTTAGGACACTGTAGTGTTTTTAGTTGGGGTGGCTTAAGGGAGTATAATACTATAATATACTTTATTTGTACGTTGTTGTTTAACATGTGCCCTTTTCGGGCTTATGCTTTTGTATGGATAAGTGCTTTTGCCGGACGTAGATTGTGATTGGTGATATAATTGTGGACTTGTCATTTTTTTGTTATATTTTATTGTTATTTATTTATTTATTTATTTTCTTTAGTATTTTTTAGTGTATATTATTTCTATTTCATTAATATTAGTTGTCTTTGTTATTTTATTTTCTTTCATAGTTTTTAATCCAAATTATTTTTATTTCATTTTTGGTTATTTTATTTTTATCCCTCTAGTTGTTATCTTATTTCTTTAGTAATTTTTAGTTTTTATTATTTTTATTTACTTAGTAATAATATACATTTTAATAAATTTCTTGGGTTTTCTTTATGATACAGTTCTTTCCCGAAAAATATTTTTATGTTGAAGCGGGTGACTTTTCCCTATGATGGATAGCGTAAAAACTTTCTTAAGGGAATTAGTCTTGTTTTGATATGTGGAGACTTTGGATTATTTGGTACTAATAGAATTAGTCTCTTGTATGTGAAGCGTGAATTAAGAATACCCCTCCGATTTCTTATGTATTGTAAATTGAAAAGTAAGTTGCATAGGGGAAGAATAATTTTTGTGATAACTTTTTGGCTCATTTCGTGACTCTTTGCCCACTAGTTGGCATGATATTGCTCACATTGTTCTTATTAAAAAGTGAAATTGATCCTTCTTGATTTGTTCATGTGCCATGTGTATTAGTTTTTATTAAAAATAATTTTGTATTAATTTTTATCATAAGAACTTGACCGGTTTGTCTTTCAATGCTGGTGTTAATTATGTTTGGTAGGAGGGATGACTTTAGGCGTTCTTTGTGATCTTTGAAAAAGCCTCTTTAGTCTTTCGAGCCTACCATTACATAAATATTATCACAAGTTATCCTATTTGAGTCTTTAACCTTTTATTTGGCTACTACATTACAAACCTTTACCCTTTTATTTGGTTACTACTTTACAAACCTATACCCTTTTCTAAAATAATTCTCTCTTTTGAACTCATCCCTCCTTGAATTTTAAGAATGAGGTTAAAAGCCTAAGTTGGAGGTGTTGGTATTAATTGGGAAATGGTGAAGATATACATTGTGTGTAGAAGCATATACCTCAAAGTTGTTTATATGAAGATATTCAATCTCCAATAGAAAAGAAAAAGAAAATATATGTGTATAAAAAATATGGAGTCTTGAGAAGATTAGAGAGGTACTTTACGGTGGTTCTATGTTGGTAACTGGATGTCAATAAGGACTATGTGGTTTAAAAAGAAGCAAAGTGCAAAAAGAAAGATAAATATAAGTAGTGTTCAAGGAGGGTGTAGTCACTTGTATCCCAAATGCTCATTCTACCCTTTCCTAAGCCTACATTACATGCTTAGAACGTCCATATAGGATCTCCATTCAAATGTTCTTGAACAGACGACAAAATAAAATAAGGCAAGCTTATGGTATGATATTTTGTGACACTTGAAAGTCTTTGTTGAGAGTGAGTGTCTTTGTGCATTTGTCCCTTATGTTGTATTGTAAATATGATAATTTTGGGGCTTTATTTCTTGTGAGGGCACATGGATTATGATGGATTGAAGACATGGATAGATTCCGAATTGTGTTAATTGAGCATATGTAGAAGACTAGTGCTTTTGAATCACTTCTTGAGGATTGGTTGTTGTTATTTGATTATATTGAGACTCCATTGCATTCTTGAGATTATTTTAAATGAGGGAGTTATTTGGTTGATATTCAAATGCTTGAACCAAATTATTAGTACCAACCAAATCCATAATTGTTATGCTTAAGTGGAGAATATAGTTTGGAAATGATAGCGATGCTAATTATGCTTTAAATGGTAAAACCTCATTGAATATTTAGTTTTGACTTTCTTGAGGACAAACAAAAGCTTTAAGTTGGGGGTGTTGATGGCTGGTGATTTTACTATTTATTTTAGTCTCTTTTCTTTAGTTTTTGTACTCGTTAATTATGATATGAGGTTGTTTATGGTGTATATTGCTAGATTTTCAGGTAAATGAAGCCATAAACAAAGTTGAATTCAACTGAAGTGGAATTGAGCAAAAATGCGTTTAAAAAGTGCAAATTGCTTTAGTGATTCCGCATCTGCGGAACACTGTGCGCTTACGCGACCTCGCATCTACAAGGAGAAGGACGCATTTGCCGAACTGGGGCAACCTGCATTGGGATCGCATCTACGATTGATGAATAACTTCTACAGATGTGGTTCTATGTTTGGAGCCTTCTTCTGTGGAGCGCTTATGTGGCCACTTGTCCGCTTTTGCGGAGTAGGCAGTTTCCACATAATGTCGCTTCTGCAAGCTTGTTTCTTCATCTGCGGAACCGCACCGACGAGGTTGATTCCGTAGGTGCGATCAACAGTCTTCTGTTCTTGGCACGTTTGATATTCACATTTTCTCCGTTCCAAACCCATAAGTACACGACCTAGTTTACTGGAAACATATCTTTGGCCGACCAGAGGATATTTTTGGCTGCTCTTAACTAGAGAAGACAAGTTTTGAGCTAGGATTCTTGTACACACACTTGGGTCTTAAAAATTTGAAGCTTTTGGTTGAGAATTTCTTACCCATTTATATTTGTTTCTTCATTACCTTGTTTCGTATTGAATATCTAAGTGTGTAGTATTTTTTCCAACACTTGAATCTTATTTATGGGAATATTCTTTTTTAAAGTGCGAATTCAATATCTTTTTGTACTTATGTATTGAACGATTTTTATTCATATTGAAGTTAGTTATTGTTTCTTTAATTATTCTTATTCTTTAATGTTTCTAAGGTATTAGCTAATCGAAGAACTCGCCCATTTACTTCGAATTAATTTTGAAAAATATAATTTGGGGTTTGAAAAGATTAATTAACCAGAACTTGATGTTTTATCCCTCACTTTATAGATTTTACCTAGATATGGGATTAAACTATTTGTAGTCGTATTCGGGTGTGCTTAATCTCTTAATTATTTTAGGGATAACTCAATTAGAAAGTCTTGTTAGTCTTCGGAAGAAGTTAATATAGAATTATTACCCGCGACTAATTAATATAAACTCGCTCATATTTGTAAGAATATGAAATATATTAGATCGTTACTTGAGTTAATTCTAATTGCATCCATGCTTGTAGCCGATGGTCATTTTACTTGCTGTATATGTTAGTTTACATTCTCTCAATTAGTTATAAATATTTTCTCAAAATCATTCTAAGTGTTTGATATTGCATAACAAGTGATATTCTTTTAGACTCCTAATCACCTACATATTATTCTATGTGGGAATCGACCCCGACTCCTAGTTGGGTATATTATATTGCATGCGACAGTGTCCATTTACTTTTAAGTAGTGGATATGGACGTCATCACCCATATGCTACAGATGCAGTATCAGGGGTCACATTAAAAGGGATTGTCGTTCGTCCCTCCAGAGCGTGGGTAGGGGTACAACACAGCCAGCTAGTTCTGCAGCTAGTACATCCATAGTACCTCCTTCAGCTTGAGGTACTCTAGCACACGCAGGGCGTGGTTCAGCTAGGAGTGGTGCATAGAGCCCGGGAGGATCCACCCATTTCTATGCTATGCATGGTCGCCAGAGTTCAGAGGCTTCTCCAGATGTTGTCACATATATATTGATTGCCCAATCTTATGATGTATATGCTCTTATTGTATAACAACCCAAAAATACCTCCGAAAGAGTCTGATGGCAGCTAGTCTCTAAACTAGGTAAGCGTAGCATTAACTAAAATAACATTGATATATACTAACTTTAAATTAAATTACTCTGAACAATTTATAATTTCCAAAACTGGTGGTACAAGTCATAAGCCATTCTAAGAGTAGTTATACAAAATAAATACATCATTATTTTAAAATAAAAGGAACATATGGAAATAAGTAAATTGAAGGTGACTTCGAGACCTGCAAACGCAACATCAGGTTACTATGAGTCTCCACCACGACGATCTACATAGCTGCTATCGATCAATTCCTAGATCTGTACATAAAAATATACAGAAGTGTAGTATGAGCACACCACGATGGTGTCCAGTAAGTATCAAGACTAACCTCAGCAGGGTAGTGACAAGGAACAGTCAAGACGCCTACAGGTCAGACAGATTAAAAAAGATATGATAGCAAATATCGAGATAAAGGTAACGAAATAATATCAACAGCAGGGATAAATCAATCTACAAATAGTCGAAATAATAAAAGGAAACTCGGATAAAAATGAAAGATAACCAAATAAATCAACACAAACATAGCTGGAACACATAAAAGTAGAATGAACTCAAGGAAGACAATGTCAACTCAATCAATCATATCGTTTCCGGTGCACAACCCCAGCCATCTCAGATATCGATATCTCATATCACAACCTCAACTTCCAAACCTTTAGTACACCCAGCACCTTGTGCCCACATATTTTGTCTCACATTGTACAACAACGTTCTCATATTACTCAGTACATATGACCCATAACTAATGCAATTAAGATGTCCCAGGAGTCTCATTTACATAACATAAAGTAGAGTACAAATTCTAAACCAATTAGGAACTCAACAAGAAAAGATAAAGTTATTTTTAGAAATCATTTGAATAAAGAAAGTACCATTTTAAATTTAAAATACCACATCGAATGAATTATTACCTTTAACACGGGATTTAATAAATTAACTTAGTAGAAATCCCTTTTTAAGTAAATTACAACTTCAGACGGTTTAAAAAAATTTAATTGAGTAACTAATTGAATTAAAAATGTGATAATTTTGAAATTTGAAGTAGTAATATATATATATATATATATATATATATAAATACGGCGAGTTATTGAAAACACTATGAATTCCAACACAAAGGATCACAACAGTAAAGGAATCTAAACAGTTAAAACACTTGAATTGATAACAATAAGTAAACACAACAAACAGAAAGTGCACGGCATCACCCTTTGTGCTTTAACTCTCAATCCTCACCATGCTATCAATATTCACTTTTATTCTTTCTTGTTGCTGCGTGCAACCCGATCCCAGTCATATAATGCTGTTACAACGTGCAACCCGATCCAAATCATATAATGATGTTGCGGCGTGCAAATCGATCCCAAATAATATTGTTACGGCGTGCAACCCAATCCCACATAATATACAAATCAACACCAATCACAAAAGAATCCCGGCAAGGGAACAATAGTATAACAATAATATCCCTGCAAGGGAAAAAATATCATAAGCAATAACTGTAAGGCCCCGTAAAAATTTTGTGCTTAAAACCTAGTAGCTCATAGTGTCAAGGTCCGAATATTGTGTTAGGAAGCGGTTCAGACCTTTTGTAGTGATCTAAGCTTTAAAAATCAAAAGAATCAATTTTTCCAGAAATTGTTATTTCTGCGGTCAAGAATGCCATCGCAGATCAGCTATGCGGACCGCATTCCTACCACAGAGTGTAACAGAAGATTTGTCAAAATTTGAAGTTAAAATGCGGTCAATTCTGCAGTGCATTATGCGACCGCAGAACATGAATGCGGACCGCATTCTTGTCGCAGACCGTGTCAGAACATTTGGTTTTTGAGGAGNATCGTTTCTCGAATTACTTGGTCCGAAAAATTTTAAAGCTAGTGTCTTCATCTCCATTTCTACAGGTAAAAATCCCTAACCCTTTTTCCCTCGATTTTCAGATTCTAATAGAAAGAGGGATTTTCATGCATTAATTCTTGAAAATGAAAGTCAAAACACTCATGCATGTTATTTATACCTAAAGTTTAGTAAAATGGAAATGGGTAGAAGTAAGGGGCGGTGCTCGATAACCCAAATAAGCTCGGATAGAAATTGTGAATGTCAATTCTAAGATATATGTGTAACTTGTGACCTAGATTGACGCTACTAGATTGTTGGGTAAATTGGAAGTAGAAGATAAAAGAAAAAGGGGAATTTGACTCCAGGTATGTATGGCTAACTTTGATCTTTGTGAAATCGCCTTGTTCGGTATACAAATTGTTTGGTATGGGATAGCTATGTGGATTGTTGTGAAATTCTTGTGATTGGGTTGTTGGGTGTTTGATTGGTTTGGTTAAATGTTATGTGNGTTGTTGTGATCTTTGTAAATTGCTTATTGCCGTTGTTGTGATATTTGTGAATTGTTCATTATTGTTGTTGTTGTGATTGTTTGTGAATTGAAAATGTACGGTGGGATCGGGTTGCACTCTGCAACACGAAGTAATAAGGTGCGGGTTGTGGTGATAAAAGTGGCCGAGGTAATAAGGGTGGCCGAGGTAATAAGGGTGGAAATCGATCGTAATTGCCATTGAAATCGATATGTGTACCAATTGTGAAATCATTGATGAGGCATTGTGAAAGGAGACAGCAGGAGAGTTTGTAATCTGTAGGGCACTGATTGTCCCTTTGTTTTGCTTGATTGTGCCTTCCATGTGTGTTTGGTTGTTACTCCTATTGTTGTTTTCTACTTGTGTATGGTTTGGGGACTACTTGAAACAAAGTTAAGTGTTGAAAACTTGTTTGGCTTGACTTGTTATTTCTTTATGTATCTGTTTGTTGTTTCAATTACTGTGACTTACTTATCTATGGCTTGAGTTTACTTGGGACAAAGCTTGTTTATACATACCAGTACAATTCTAGTGTACTGACGTCCCTTTTTCCGGGGGCGCTACATTCATGTTATGATTGTAGGTGGATCCGTAGCAGGTACTTCAGTTCATCGGCAATAGCACTCCTTCATCTTCCACTGGCCGTTTGGTGAGCCCCTTTCCTCTCGGGGCCTTGCGTGGCTCATGCCACTTCTATTTTCGGAGTCATATTTTGATTTTTGTGTAAGGTATAGCCGGAGCCTTGTTACCGGCAAGTACTTATTATCCTGTCATATCTTAGAGGCTCCGTAGACAGTAAATATGGGTTATGGACTTATGTATTTATAGGTCGGGCATTGGAAGTTGTAAACTTGTTAAAGAAATTAAGCATGTTGTGTATGTTTAAAAAAAGAGTGATTTCAATTATGAAATGGTTAATCTTTGGTTAATAAGTAATGAAAAATACAGGGGTAACATGTGGGTTAGGAAAGGCACCCAGGTCCGCTTGATTGGGGCTACCCGGTCGAGCGCCGGTCATGTTCCTCGAGTTTGGGGCGTGACAAACTTGGTATCAGAGCCTAAGGTTTTAAAGTGTCCTAGGATGTCTCGGAGCCGTTTCTAGTAAAGCCTTTCTTATCGGTGTGTTGTCAACCACATCTATAAGTAGGGGGCTGCATGGACATTTAGGAATTTACCCCCTTCTTTGTTATTTTATATCATGCGGTGAAGTGAAAAGCTGAAGTATTTATGCCTAACTCGTGCTCTGTTCCGAAATTTTCAGAAATGGCACCTAAGAAGAGAGCTAGACTCGGCCTTGGG
>MU714278.1:21959-40475 GCA_026770625.1 Nicotiana glauca
GTACAATTCTAGTGTACTGACGTCCCTTTTGCCGGGGGCGCTACATTCGTGTTATGATTGTAGGTGGATCCGTAGCAGGTACTTCAGTTCATCGGCAGTAGCACTCCTTCATCTTCCACTGGCCGTCTGGTGAGCCCCTTTCCTCTCGGGGCCTTGCGTGGCTCATGCCACTTCTATTTTCGGAGTCTTATTTTGGTTTTTTTTGTAAGGTATAGCCGGAGCCTTGTTACCGGCAAGTACTTATTATCCTGTCATATCTTAGAGGCTTCGTAGACAGTAAATATGGGTTATGGACTTATGTAATTATAGTTGGGCATTGGAAGTTGTAAACTTGTTAAAGAAATTAAGCATGTTGTGTATGTTTCGAAAAAGAGTGATTTCAATTATGAAATGGTTAATCTTTGGTTAATAAGTAATGAAAAATACAGGGGTAACACGTGGGTTAGGAAAGGCACCCAGGTCCGCTTGATTGGGGCTACCCGGTCGAGCGCCGGCCATGTCCCTCGAGTTTGGGACGTGATAATAACATCCCGGCAAGAGAAATATATCATAAACAATAACATCCCGGCAAGGAAAATAATACCATAAATAATAACATCTCATAAAAGAAATCAACAATAGAAACAAATACATCCCGACAAAGGAATCAACAATAACCAATCTTGTTCCAACAATTAACTTCACAAAATGAATCCCAACTTGAGTCAATACTCAACAATGGTCAAATACCAAGGAATTACCATAAGCTTGGTCCAACATGAATACTCACCAAGTCAAGCATGACTAGTACATAGTAAGGATCTCGAAAAAAAAACCAAGAAGCACACTAACCTTAGCAAAGCAACAAAACATAATAAGCACGTGATAATTATACCGGTAACCACAACAAATGTACATGTAAAATATTTGCACAAAGTTATAGAGGAACTCATAATCAAGAAGTATCACAACAATAAGGAAGGCAATCACTTCAATTAAGGCAATTAGGGGTCACATAACACGTAAGAATTAGAGGAAAGCTAGCAACATCATATGGATCATATAGACATAATTTAAACAATTAGAAAACTCAAGCATGACAGAATATTTGTACAAATGTACATGTAAAATATTTGCACAAAGTTATAGAGGAACTCATAATCAAGAAGTATCACCACAATAAGGAAGGCAATCACTTCAATTAAGGCAATTAGGGGTCACATAACACGTAAGAATTAGAGGAAAGCTAGCAACATCATATGGATCATATAGACATAATTTAAACAATTAGAAAACTCAAGCATGACAGAATATTTTGCACATAATGAACATAAGGACCTAAGAACCCTAGAGGAAAATTTCCCACAAATAAGTCCGAGCACACACTCGTCACTTCACGTGCACGAACTACGATTAGAATAGAAGACTAAAACACTAAGGGAAAGTCCCCCACACAAGGTTAGACAAGGTACTTACCTCAATCCGGCCAATTCAATACTCAATTTAGCTTTTCTTTTCACCAATTTATCAACGCTCGGCTCAATCTAGCCAAAAAATGACTTGAATACATCTAACAATGCAAGAGAAAACAATTTCAATTAACAAAACTATGATTCTTATACAATTTGCAAAAAGTTAACAAAATTCAACTCCCCGGGCTCGCACCTCAAACCCGTCAAAATTTACAAAAACCGAGTATCCATTCCGATACGAGTTCACCCGTACAAAAATTATCCAATTCCGATACTATTTGGTCCTTCAAATCATCATTTTACATTTTTGAAGATTTCACAATTTTTTCTAAATTCCATCCCAAATCACGAATCAAATGATTAGTTCAATGATAGATTCATGTATTTTATCCAAATACGAGTTAGAATCTCTTACCCCGATGAACTTCTTAAAAAACCTTCGAAAAATCGCCAAGATCCGAGATCTCTAGGTAAATAATTGAATAAAACCCTAAATATCGTATTTATAGTTCCCCTCTCGGATTCCCGTCACCGCTGACCGCGGTAAAACCACCGCTGACCATGCTTTTGGTGGCTCCACAGATAGGCCATAGTATTTTGACCATAACTTTCTCTACAGTTGTTTAAATTATGATTTCTTTACCTTTATGGAAACGAGACACGAAGGGATACAACTTTCCTTTTTGAATCATCTCAAAATTCCTTGTAGATCAAAAGATATAGGCTTCCGAAATCGGACCAACAAACCTGCGGGTTCTTCATGACTGCGGCCGCGGACCGTTTTCTGCTACAACAGAAATTCTATCGCTACAGAGAAATATCACTATTGAAAGGGTTCCTTTTGGCTGCTGGGTGATGATTTACCTCTGTCCGCAGCCCCCAACAATCCGGAACAACTTCCGAGTGCCAAAATGTCCGAACTCGCTCAAAACTCACCCCGAAACTCATCTGAGGCCCCCAGAATCTCAATCAAATGTACCAACACATCCCATAATGTCATACAATCTTAGCCCCGCTCTCAAATCACCTCAAACAATGCTAAAACCACGAATCAGATGCCCAAACGCATGAAAATCACTATGAACTTCAAGAAACTCTAGAATTGCAACCAAGCGTCTGAACCATATCAATTCAACTCCAAACGACACCAAATTTTTCAGGCAAGTCCCAAATAAAATAGCGGACTTGTTCCAGCTTTCGAAATTACATTCTGACTTCGATAATACAAAATTTAACTATGGGTCAAAGCTCTCTATTTTCCAAACTTTAACTTTTCCAACTTTTACTGAAATGCTTCAAATTACCCTACGGGCCTCCAAATCCAAATCCGAACACATGCCCAAGTTTAAAATCACCATACAAAGCTATTAATATCATCCAAAACTCATTTCGGAGCCATTTACTCAAAAGTCAAATTTCTGTCAAATTCTCTCCACTTAAGCTTCCAGAACTATATTCCTTCTTTCCAATTCGACTCCGATTCATCCGGAAACTGAATCTAACCCTGCACACAAGTCGATCTACATAATGTGAACCTTTTCTTGACCCTAAACTGCCAAACCAGATGCAATTGTTCAAAATAACCAGTCGGGTCGTTACATATTGATCCTGGTTGCACTTTGTCCTATGTCACTCCTTATGTTGCTCTAGAACTTGGGATAGAACCGAAATAGCTGCATGAGTCATTCTCTGTATCCACTCCAGTTGGTGAGTCTATTGTGGCCGTACGGGTTTATAGAGATTGTGTTATCCCGGTGCATGGTCGGGACAACATGGTCGATCCCATTAAATTGGGGATGGTTGCTTTTGATGTAATAATGGGGATGGACTGGCTTTATTCATGTTTTGCTAAGTTTGATTGCCGAAATAGAACCATTAGGTTTGAATTTCCAAATGAACCAGTTATTGAGTGGAGGGGGATGATGTAATTCCAAATGGTAGATTTATTTCTTACCTTAAGGCCACGAAGATGATCAATAAGGGGTGTACCATTTGGTCTGGGTTATGGACACCGATGC
Organism: Nicotiana glauca; assembly: GCA_026770625.1. Taxonomy (NCBI): domain Eukaryota; kingdom Viridiplantae; phylum Streptophyta; class Magnoliopsida; order Solanales; family Solanaceae; genus Nicotiana; species Nicotiana glauca. The sequence goes on from MU714278.1 coordinate 25,429, forward strand.
CGAAGTACCTACACTTGAGTCTGTGCCCATAGTAAATGAATTTCTGGAGGTCTTTCCTGACGAGCTCCTTGGGATCCCACCAGATAGGGAAATTAATTTTGGGATAGATGTGGTGCTAGGCACGTAGCTTATATCTATTCCACCCTATAGAATGACCTCTGTAGAATTGAAGGAACTAAATGAGCAACTGGAGGATTTGTTAGAGAATGGTTTTATCTGGCCGAGTGTGTCGCCTTGGGGCATATCTATTCTCTTTGTAAGGAAGAAAGATAGGTCACTGAGAATGTGTATTGACTATCGGCAGCTCAATAAGGTCACAATCAAGAAAAGTACCCACTGGCAAGGATAGATGACTTTTTTGATCAATTGTAGGGTGCTAATTATTTAAGATCGGGTTTCAGCAATTGAAGACCAGGAGCAGGATATTTCGAAAAAGCTTTTTAGAATCGATATGGGAACTTCGAATTTCTAGTGATGTCTTTTGGACTAATAAATGCCCCGACAGCTTTCATGGATCTTATGAATCGAGTCTTCAATCCTTTTCTTAAATCCTTTGTGATAGTGTTCGTTGATGAAATTCTTGTATATTCACGAAGTTGATAGGACCATGCTGATAATCTTAGGGCAGTTCTGCAGAGTCTATATCAATACAAGTTGTATGCAAAGTTCTCAAAGTGTGAATTCTGGCTTGAATCTGTCACATTCTTGGGTCATGTCGCCTCCAAGAAAGGAATTAAGGTTGATCTTTAGAGATCTCAGTTGTGAAGAATTGGCCTAGACCTACAACTCCAATAGAGATTCATAGTTTCTTGGGCTTAGCTAGGTATTATAGGAAATTTGTGGAGGTTTTCTCTACTCTTGACTCTCCATTGACTAAATTGATGCAGAATGTGGCTATATTCTGATTGTCAGACCCTTATGAAAAGAGCTTCCAAGAGTTGAAATCAAGATTGACTATGACGCCAATATTGACCTTGCCAGAGGGTATAGATGGGTTTATGGTGTGTTTTGATGCTTCAAGGATCGGGCTTGGGTGTGTATTGATGCAACTTGGCAAGGTGATCGCTTATGCTTCTAGGAAACTCAAGAATCATGAGAAGAATTATCCAACACATTACTTAGAGCTTGCGGCGGTATTATTTGAATTGAAGATTTGGCGTCATTATTTGTATGGGGTCCATATGGATATATTCACGGACCATATATTTTCAAGTACAAAGAATTGGATATGAGGCAGAGAAGATGGCTTGAATTACTCAAATACTAGGACATCAATATTCTATATCAAGGCTAATATTTTGGTGGATGCTCTTAGCTGAAAAATTTATCCGGGGGCATATCAAATGTTGTTGACCAAGGAAATTCAATGGTTGACTAGTTTGGGAGTTCGTCTTGCAGACTCTAGTGAAGGGGGAGTGATTGTGCAAAATAGAGCTGAATCATCGCTTAATGTGGAAGTCAAGGAGAAGCAATACGACAATCCATTGTTGGTACAATTGAAGGAGGGGATTCATAAACAAAATACCATGACTTTTTCTCTTCGCACGGATTATGGTACACTAAGGTACCAAGGGTGATTATGTGTTCCAAATGTAGATGGTCTCCAAAAAAGAATCATGACCGAGGCTCACAATTCTAGGTATTCCGTGCACCCAGGCTGTACAAAGATGTAAATCTTAAGGAAGTCTATTGGTGGAAAGATGTGGAAAGGAATGTAGCATAATTTGTGGCATGATGTCCAAATTGTCAAAAAGTGAAAGCTAAACACCAAAGGCCCGGTGGGTTGGCACAAAACATTAATATTCCAATGTAGAAGTGGGAGATGATCAATATGGACTTCGTGGTAGGACTAGCCCGCACGCCTCTTAAGTTTGACTCAATTTGGGTGATTATGGATCGAATCACGAAATCAACACACTCCTTACCTATTAAGGCTACCGACACCGCAGAACAACATGCTCAGTTGTATATCGAGGAAAAGGAAATAGTCAGGTTGCATGGCACTCCAGATTCTATCATTTCTGATCAGGGGGCACAATTCATGACTAAGTTTTAGAAAAAATTTCAGCAAGTTTTGGGTACTCAGGTGAATCTTAGTACAACCTTCCATCCATAGACCAATGGGCAAGTAGATCGGAATATTTAGACACTTGTGGATATGTTGCGTGCTTGTGTTCTTGACTTCAAGGTCGCTGGGATGATCATTTGCCACTCATAAAATTTGGCTACAACATCATTTACCATGATATATTTCATATGGCACCGTTTGAGGCTTTATATGGTAGAAGATACATATCTCCCATTACATGGTTCAAGATTGGGGAAGCAGAATTGATAGGGCAAGACCTCATGCATTAGGTTATGGATAAGGTTAAGATCATTAAGGAATAGTTGAAAACTGCTCAGAGTTGCCAAAAGTCCCATTTAGATATGTTTCGAAGGAATTTGGAGTTCAAAGATGATGATTGGGTATTCATAAAGGTTTCCCCTATGAAGGGTATAATGAAATTTGGGAAGAAAGGGAAATTGAGCCCCAGGTATATCGAGTTGTATAGAATCATTCAGAGGGTAGGTTAGGTGGCTTACAGGCTTGAGCTACCACTAGAGATGTCGTTGGTGCACCCAATTTTTTATGTATCTATGTTGAATAAGGTAGTTAGAGACCCGACACTCATTGTTTCGGTTGAGACTATTGAGGTTTGTGAAGAATTGACTCATGAAGAAATTCCAGTTTCCATTCTTGTAGCCCATTTGGCCAAGCTGCAAAAATCAGCTTATTTTAAAAGTGCTTTTCTCAAAAGTACTTTTGGTGAGAAGTAGTTTGTATTTGGATAATTAGTTTGAAAAGCACTTCTGAGCATCAATTAGTGTTTGGCCAAGCTTTAAAAAACTGCTTCTAAGTGTATTTTTTGCAAAAGTGCTTCTCAAAAAAGTGCTTTTGGAGAGAAGCTACTTTTTTCTGCTTCTCCTGAAAAGCACTTTTTTTTCCTTCCAAAAGCTTGGCCAAACACCTCAATTTTTGGCCAAAAGTGCTTTTGGCAAAAAAAAAAAAAAAACTTTCGGCCAAAAAGAAGCTTGGCCAAACAGGCTATTGATAGGCAAGTCCAAATGCTTAGAAATAAAGAGATTGCCTCCGTGAAAGTGTTATGGCAAAACCAACAAGTTGAAGAGGCCACCTAGGAGGTAGAGGAAGAGATGAAGAAGAAGTACCCTCATTTTTTTGAATAATTATGTAATTTTTCTACGAATTATGTTCCCCTTGTACAATTTATGTTCAGGATGTTCCTTTTGGTAATATAAGATTTATGACGTCATGGTCGATGTTGTTTTCATATTGTGTTAAATCGTTGTATTGTGGTTATGTTGTTAGGACTAGTTTCTGGGATTCTCTAACAGGTGAATAAGACTAGTAATAGGGGAAACTCTGCCAAAATTTATGAAAATTTGGGGAGTTAGTCAAATTTGGAACTGTTGGTGTGTGAATTGAGAGTTGAGTCGCTTTGGATGACAATGGAGAATTTTGTCCCTCATTCAAGGACGAATGATCCTAAGTGGGGGAGGATGTAAGGCCACATAAAATTTCACCTAGAACCCGAGGTTCCATGGTGCCGAGGTAGGCTAGGGGAGTTGAAAGAAAATTTTTGCAAAACATGGAATTTCTGCTTTCCACTATGCGACCACATAACCTCTTCGCGAACTGCAGATCGACCGCATAATGCAATAGAACTTGAGACAATTTTTGAAGATAATTATGTAGTCCATTATGCAACCGGATAATCATTTCGTAGTCTACACAATACGTCACAAATACAACATGAATATTTCCGAAGGGAGATTTCACGGCGCATTATACGACCGCTTAACCATTCTGTAGGCCGCATAACGGTCGTAGACCTGACCAGCCTGCCCAATTTTGGGACCATATTTGTGGTCCCCTTTATGGACCGTATATTTGTTTTGTGTTCCGGTCTGCGGCCACATACCTGGTTTCTACGCTTAAGTTTGAGAAAATTTCACCTAATCCCATTTTTATAAAAATAATTTGGTGGTCATTTTAGGTTGGTTTAAACATCTATTTTAGAGAGAGTAGAGTGCTCTAGATAGAGAAGGAATCCCCAAGTACTTTGTTCATTAATCCTTGCTCAAGCTTTGAAATTCAAGAAGGAAAGCTCATAAGGTCTTCATCTAAGAGGTAAGGTTCCATATCCTAGTCACCAATTTCGAATTTGGGCAGAAGTTGGGTAATGGGGAGTATTCTTGGGTATGAGAGTTGTTATTTATGCATGCCATCACACCTCCTTTTTACGTTACACCCCCGGGAAGAGGGTGTAAGAGAGTTTTTCCACTTAAAGGACAATCGGAACGGGATTTATTATTAATTATTCAAAGTCGCCACTTGAGAGATTAATGGTGTCCCAAGTCACCGGTTGAATCCCGAATTGAGGAAATTATGACTCTGTTAACAGTCCGCGAATCAGAAATCCGAGTAAGGAATTCTGTTAACCCGGGAGAAGGTGTTAGGCATTCCCGGATTCCGGGGTTGCTCAACTGTCGTATTCGATTTTCATCTGATTTTAATACATGTTCTATCCTATGTGCCTTTTATTAATAGTCCTCTTTTATTATATATTCATTTTTTAATAAGAATTACAACGTCGTAAAAATGTATCTCGAAGCACGTCACACCAGTGCACCCTTGTCTTTTGACACATTTCGACTTCGTTGAGATTTGTATTTGGGTTACATAAATATGCACCCGTATTTAGGAAGGTAATATTATTAACATATATGCCTAAAGCAACTACGCGTTTATTGTATTTGGGGAAGACCATGAAATTCACTAAATGACCCTCCAAAATTCTAAGTAATTTTAATAACCAATTATTGAGGGCCCAACATTTATTTTTTGTTCGGTGAGGCTCGTCTCATTATTTTTTATTTAAAGGCCAATCCTAAAGTGAACTATATTTTCTATTTTTGTTTATCTCTAAAAATAAAAGAGTGGACCTAATTAATAACAGTGTTTGGTGAGTACAGATCTTCATACGTCAATCTCAATTTAATAAGCCTAATAACATAAGCCTTTAGATAATATCCGATTACTACAGTAATTAAACAAACAGGCCTGGCCCAGGCCCAATGCGTGTGTACAATAGGACAGGACCTGGGCTACTCAATGAGGTCTTTAAACCTTCACCTTCTGCAATTGATCCAAATTTACCATATTAAACAATCTTCTATCCAATTTGCATCATTTTACTTTAATATTTCATTATGCTGTTCTAGTCGAAACCCAAAAGTGGTTGTTGCTTTAATTCTAATTTCTATATCCTAGCCTTTGTATTATTAGTCATTCTACTGTTTTATCCATAAAATACTGACTGAACTAAAAAAAACTACTAACTGAATGAAATTGTTATTTCTAATAGCTACTTTAACAAACATTCGATATCTGATTGTATTCCTATACATTGTCAAAATTGAAAGTGAAACTTAACTTGCAAACACACAGAATAGGGCATATTTACTAACAACTCACAGCAGCAACCTAAAGGATAATTGGAAAGCTAATTTATACATAGAATAAAAACACAATAACAAAAAATGATGACAATCTTCTCTAACTTAACATGAATGATGCCTAAACAGAGCATGCTATTTGTTGTATGTTCTCAATGTTAAACCATCCAAACCTAAGCTTTTAGCAATTGAACCAAACTAGTGATAACTATCAAACAAAATTAATTATAACACATGTGACATATGAACAGCTTCCAGCAGTCTTTATTCCCAAACAACTTTGCAAGTTTATATCATTCAATCAAGGAGCCATACCTGGATATGAAATAAAATGAAGGAGAAATTAGAGATCAGTTGAGACAATAAGAGCAAGCAGCAACAATTTGAGCTCAAACAACCTTAATTATACCACAGTTTCAACCCATAAATTATTTTAGATTTGCAGAAATGTTTCAAGATCAAATAGAACTATTAAGCTAGCTCAAAATCTACTTGAATGACCCAAAACAGCTCGAAAACCAACCAATATACTTCAAAAAATCTTCAGCCACTAGAACAATGAGATTTAATAACTAGAAATCAAAATTAACTAGGATATTCTAATGTAACAGTGATATTTTTTGGGTTTTCTACTGATTTTTTAAATGTTTTTGGATTTGGAAAGTTTAAAATTCAAACTGAAATCTGAAATTGAAAGAAGAGTTTTGAGGGAATTTTTGGAGGCAAAAACTTGTTGTTTAAGGCATAGTGATGCCTTTTTATAGGCACAAATGAGGAGCAGAATGTTCTGGACATTTTTACTCATTTTCCCTCCCATTTAATTTCAGATATTGCATATTAAACCTTCAATTTCTAACTTGTTTCTCAAGTTACTACACTAAGTTTATTGAATTCTACACTAAAGTCCTATTCTAGAAGGTCCTAGGATACTCTTTTAGCCACAAAATACCTATACTACCCTTACCCCTGTTTTGAATTTATCAATCTTAATAAAACTACCTTTTTCCCATGCCTAAACTACCCTTTAAACCTCCTGAAATCACTAAACCACCCAAACCCTTTTATTAGGGTTAAAAGCTAACTGAAATTATCCTAATCAGCTATAACAAAATTGATTAAGCTAATTAACATTAACTAATACAACGCTAAGGAATTACTAATTAAAATCAACCAATGCCTAAACAGAATTGACTGAAACAAATGAATTAAAGACTATGCTAATAGCAACAATCACTAATTTGAAATAAAACACATCTCAAAACAGATTCAAAATAAAAAAAAATTAAACTAACATTCAAAAATTACCAAAACAGGGTCAAACAGAATTAAAACAAAATCAAACACAGTTATAAGAGCAGAATGAACCAAAACAAAGATAAAACTAGCGAGAAGATCAAAAACTCATGAGAATAAAGAAAAGAATAATAAAAACAAAAAAAAAACTTACTGGTTTTGAACTCTACAAGAATCCCTTCTCGAAATTGGTTTCCAGTTAATATTATGTGTCTATTCTGTCAAGAATAGGCCTATAATATTAGCTAGAAGCCAATTGCCTTCGAAAATCCCCAAAAACAGCCATGAACCCTAGATTTGAATTTGAGTGAGTTTCGGCGGGATTCGAAGGATTTTATGCAGGGATTAGAGATAAGGGAAGTATGGAGAGTATATGGTGTGATTGTTAGGAATTTTGGAGGAGTTAGGGTTTTGGTCCGAATTTTAGATTTGATATTCGAAGCAATTGGCTCGGATTTGAAAGGAAATAAGGTTGGATATGGATTGGGGAGATGAAGACGGAGCTATGGTGAAAATTTAGAATCATTTGGAGCTCCGCCGCCGGCAGCGGCGATTTTTGGCCGGCGGTGCTAGGGCGGAGGACGGCGGAGCAGGGTGGAATTAGGGTGGGCGGTCACCGGAACTACAGGAGGGGGTGAGTGTACGAGGAAGGGATATTTGGTCTTTAGGGTTTGGTTTATTTTAAGACATTTTTATTAAAATGATGGGACAAATCTGGATCGTTGGATGAGGGTAATGGACGACTTGGATCTAACGACATAAAACGACTTCGTTTTGATTTTATTGATGCGGACCGGGTTTGGGTTAAAAATGGTCCTGGGCGGATAAGTTGGTTTGGGCCTGGGGTAATTTAGCCCAATTTTCTGCAGTCTTTTTCCTTCTTTATTTATTCCTTGTTTGTTTTTTCTTATTTTTTTTTATTTACCTTGCTTTTGTATTTCCTTTTTTATTTTTGTATTATATTTTTTCCTGTATTTTTTGTCTTGTATTTTCATGCTTTTATAAAAATGTAACAATTAAACAAAGACCTAATTAAGTGTTTAGCTTCCTAAAATTATTTAAAAATTGTATAAATGCAGCGATTATCAATTAAGAATGCTAAGAAACTATTTTGTGATTTTTTAATTTTTTGTTCTAAAATAAATTAATACCTAATTATGAAATTAAATCCCTAAGTGCAAGTGCATATTTTGTATTTTCATATGAGTTAACATGCACAAATAAAATGCAACTAATTAACAAAAAAATGCAACGAAATTCATAAAAATTGTAAAATCATTTTATTTTGCTTAGGGCAAAAATCACGTGCTCACAGCTGCCCCTCTTTGCCCGGAAACACGAAGATTTTTCGTGCAAAGACAAGTGAGCGGAAATGCGAGATTTTTGCCCGTTCGCATATTCCGTATGAAGCATTTTGAAAGAGTTGACCGCACCCTGCTTCAGAGGTTGCCTACATATCCTGGGCTAAAGAGGAATCAGGTCAGTGTAGTTCGGGAATGTCTGGTAGCTGGGACTACCAGGAGCTGTAATTTCACTGCTGTTGTTGCTGTTACTCCTCGCTGACCTCCTTATTACACCGTGTCAAGATAAAAAGAAGCTAGCCTAAGCTATGCTCTATGAGTTACAAGAAATCCTATTTATGCCTTCAAACTTGCTCTTGTGTTGCCTTGAACTTGTATCTTGTGTTCTTTCAACGGGATTCTTGTTGTTGCCTTGACGATGTTTTGCCATTCTTTTGATGATTCTTGATTACTACAATTTGATATATATGTCCATTTTTCAGGTGGGCTCCTACTTACGATGCTTGACAAAGGTATTCCCTTGTTCTTCAGGCGGGCTCCTGCTTGCGATGCTTGAAAAGTATTCCCTTGTTCTCCAGGTGGGCTCCTGATTGCTGCATTTGAAATGTATTCCCTTGTTCTCCAGGTGGGCTCCTGATTACAATAAAAAATAGACAAACAAAGAAATTTTCCTGCCCCAGTATGGTGCCTGGGCACATCGTGTTATCAGATATTAAAATTAACGGCTAGAGTTGAATTGTACTTCCCTTGTTTTTCAGGTGGGTGCCTGACTGCTGAAACTTGAAAGGGATTCACTTGTTCTCCAGGTGGGCTCCTGCTTGCGATTGCTTAAAAAGGTATTCCCTTGTTCTCCAGGTGGGTTCCTGCTTGCGATTGCTTGAAAATGTGTTCCCTTATTTTCCAGGTGGGCTCCTGATTATGGTGCTTGAAAAATCTATTCCCGTATTCTCCAGGTGGGCTCCTGATTTCAATGCTTGAAAATGTATTCCCTTGTTCTCCAGGTGGGCTCCTGATTGCAATAAAAATAGACAAACAAAGAAAATTTTCTGCCCCAGTATGGTGATTGGGCATATCATGTTATCAGATATTAGAATTAAAGGTTAAAATTTGGATTATACTTCCCTTGTTTTCCAGGTGGGGGCCTGCTTGCTGCATTAGAAAATGGATTCCCTTTGTTCTTCAGGTGGGCTCCTGCTTGCTTGAACTTTGAAATTAATTCCCTTGTTCTCCAGGTGGGCTCCTGCTTACTGAACTTTGAAAGATATTCCCTTGTTCTTCAGGTGGGCTCCTGCTTGCTGAATTTGAAAGATATTCCCTTATTTTTTAGGTGGGTTCCTGCTTGCAACAACCATACACGACAAAGAAATTTCTGCCCCAGTTTGATAACTGGGCGCGTTATGTTACCGAATATTAAACTTGAAAGATAAGACTTGCATTATACTTCCCTTGTTCTTCAGGTGGGTGCCTGATTGCTGTGCTTGAAATGTATTCCCTTATTCTTCAGGTGGGATCCTGCTTGTTGCATTAAAAGTATTCCCTTGTTCTTCAGGTGGGCTCCTGCTTGCTACCTTGGAAAGTATTCCCTTGTTATCCAGGTGGGCTCCTGCTTACAAAAGAAAATTTTTGCCCCTATTTTAATCAAAGAAAGATTTGTTAATATAAAATGGTGGTTAGCTGCTGGCATTCTTGTTGGCCATGCTCCCGCTTCCTACTCTGCTCTGACTCGCTTCCTTTTAATTGCTTTTGAAATGCCACGACTTCCCGACTGACTTTCAACCCTCTGATCTTGACGACCCCAATGTCTTACCTCATGTTACTGTTTTGTGTTTTTGTCCCTTTCTTGTGAAACTTTGCTTCTCCTTCATACTTATCGGATTACCCTACTGATGGGATTTCCATTGATTCCTTTATGTTTTGCTTTCTTTTGATATGTCCAAATCTCGTCATGCCATACAACTGGGAAGCTGGTAGTTAGCCTTGACATCCTTCTTTTTGTTTCTGAATTGAACTGACACTAAAACGTCTTATAGACAAACTTTTTAAGAGAATGAAATGCAATAACATCGAAGGTTTTTGAGGATAGAAAGACTCTGAAGGAGTTGTAATGAAGAGAAAAGGATAGAACTTATAGGAGTGGAAAGGCTGATACCATTGATCGTGCCATGCATTTTGGATTAACCAGCCTAGTCTATCCCACCAATCAACTCTTAATTGCCACATTTGCTGTTCCATACTTTCACAACCGACTTTCACCAAAAACCCAAATCTTGCTTGTTTTGCCACCTTTCAACCACAGACTTCTTTCATTTGCCCATCTGAAAAACTCACTTTCGCCTTACGGTGCCCGTTAGGGTTTTCACCAATTAGACTCTCTCATTTTGATATCTCTCAAGCTCACTTCTCCTTACGGTGCCCGTGAGGGTTTTCACCAATAAGACTCTCTTATTTTATTATTTCTTTTTCTGGTACCCGAGTGTTCTCCTCAACATGTATCACTTTACCTGCTCGTATTGACATTTCTTAAAATTGATCAAAAGGTCTTTTTTTGGACTGTAATGTGGTTTTTGGATGGGTTTAGAAAGAAGGGTATAAAGGCTCACAATATTTCAACGTGGATCCAAATTACAACTTTCGGAATCATATCTTTCGCAACAACTATAACTTTTGCCCCAGTTTCCTTCTTGGGGATTCTTGGACTTTTCCTTTGTTGTGACTGAACCTCAGTGAGGCTGCCTACGTACCCTTTCGGGATCAAGTCAAACGTATTTCAGGTCATAAAATCGCTTCGCTGTCGCGATGTTTCTTTTCTCCCATTCTCCTTTTCTTTCTTTTTCTTTTCTCTTCCTTTCTTTTCTTTTCTTTTCTTTTCTTTCTTTTTTTTCTTTTCTTTCTTTTCTTTCTTTTCTTCTTTCTTTTTTTTTCTTTTTTCTTTTCTTTTCTTTTCCTTTTCTTTTCTCATTTATCTTTTCTTTTCTTTTCTTTTTCCACTGTCTTTCTCCTGTTTCTCCACTTAATTTTCTTGCTCGGGTTCTTAAATTTTGTTGTTGATTCTGAAAGAGGGCTACGAAAGAAAAATATAACAGGGCTTAAAAGGGATAACAAAGGATAAATTGTTTGGATAGCAGAACAAAATGCCTTCGCCATTTCAATCTTAAAACATGCCAAATACAATCAGGTACATTAACATAGAGAAATCATACATAATATCTTTTGACAGCATCAGAGTTGATAGCCATTTCTACATATTTTCCTTCCACATCTGTTAGATACAATGCACCATTGGACAACACTCGTGTTATAACAAACGGCCCCTGCCAATTAGGAGCGAACTTTCCTTTTGCTTCATCCCAGTGAGGTAAGATACACCTCAATACCAATTGCCCTACTTCAAATTTCCGCGGACGCACTTTCTTGTTATAAGCTCTTGCCATTCTCTGTTGGTACAACTATCCATGACATACTGCTGCTAATCTCTTTTCATCAATCAAACTCAATTGTTCTAAACGGGCTTTGACCCACTCATAATCATCAATTTCTTCCTCAGCAATAATCCATAGGGAGGGTATTTCAACTTCTGCAGGTATCACCGCTTCCGTACCATATACAATGAATAAGGAGTTGCCCCTACTGAAGTACAAACAGTAGTGCGGTATCCTAATATAGCAAAAGGTGACTTCTCATGCCACTGTCTGGATCCTTCCACCATTTTCTGAAGTATCTTCTTGATATTCTTGTTAGCTGCCTCGACTGCTCCATTCGCCTTAGGACGATATATGATAGAATTGCGGTGCGTGATCTTAAATTTCTGACATGTCTCCGCCATCAGATGACTATTGAGATTGGCACCATTATCTGTGATAATCACCTTCGGAATTCCCAATCGAAAAATGATGTTTGAACGCACAAAATCGGCCACCGCCTTCTTGGTCACTGATTTGAAAGTTTTTGCTTCAACCCACTTAGTGAAGTAATCAATGGCTACTAGTATAAACCTGTGCCCATTAGACACTGCTGGCTCGATCGGCCCAATGACATCCATCCCTCAAGCAACGAAAGGCCATGGTGCCGACATTTTATGCAACTCAGATGGTGGAGAATGGATCAAATCTCCATGTACTTGGTATTGATGACACTTGCGCACAAAGCTCATACAATCCCGTTCCATAGTAAGCCAGTAATAACCTGCTCGGAGAATCTTCTTCGCCAACACATACCCACTCATATTAGGTCCACAAACTCCTGCGAGTACCTCGGTCATGATAATTGTAGCCTATTTAGCATCCATGCACCTCAATAAACCAAGATCTGGAGTTCTTTTGTACTAAACTCCTCCACTGAAGAAAAATCCGCTTGCCAAACGTCTAATAGCTCTCTTTTGGTCCCTTGTGGCTTATGCCGGATATACTCCCATTCTGAGGTATTCTTTGATATCATGAAACCATGGCTCACCATCAAGCTCTTCTTCCACCGTATTACAATAGGCATGCTGATATCGGACCTGAATCTGCACTGGGTCCACATAAGCCTTATCTGGATGATGCAACATTGACGCCAAAGTAGCCAAAGTGTCAGCAACTTCATTATGAATCCTTGGAATGTGCTTGAAATCTATTGACTGAAACTGCTGACACAGTTCATGCAAACACTGCCGGTAAGGTATGAGTTTTAAGTCTTGTGTCTCCCATTCTCCCTGAATTTGGTGCACCAGAAGATCCGAGTCTCCCATGACCAAGATATCTTGTACACCCATGTCTACAGCCATCCTCAATACCAGGATACATGCCTTGTATTCAGCCATATTATTGGAACAGTAGAAGCGAAGTTGAGCTGTAGCAGGGTAGTGTTGCCCTATCTCAGAAATAAGTACTGCTCCTATCCCAACGCCTTTGTTATTGGCATCTCCATCAAAGAACAACTTCCACCCAGGTTTTTCGTCGTGTTCGGATTCCTCGATATGCATTGTATCCTCATCAGGAAAGTATGTTTTCAAAGGTTCATATTCATCATCAACTGGTGTAACAACCCGGCCGGTCATTTTTGGAATTTATGCCCTGATTCCCCTATTAACTTCTTACCCTAAGTTCATTTATGCTATTTTGGTTTGCCAAGATGTTCAGAATTAGGATTTGGAGTGTTTTGGGACACTTACTCCCTAAATGAGAGTTTAAGAGTTGAAAAATGGTCCGTATTCGGAGCATTGTGAAGACGACCTCGGAATGGAAATCCGAGGGCTCCGTTAGCTCTGTTAGGTGATTTCGGGGTTAGGAGCGTGTTCAGAATGTTATTTGGAGGTCCGTAGCTCTTTTAGGCTTAAAATGCCGAAGTTTGAATTTTTGAAGTTTTCGATCCAATAGTGAGTTTTTGATCCGAGGGTCGGATTTGAATTCTGGAAGTTTCTGTATCTCCGTCATGTCATTTGGGATGTGTGTGCAAAATTTCAGGTCATTCGGACAAGTTTTGGATAGGTTTTTTATCGAAAGTGTATTTGGTTAGAATTTGAAGTTCATAGGCTTGAGTCTTTGATTAATTCGTGTTTCCGGCGTTGTTATAGGTGGTTTAAGGATTTGAGCAAGTTTAAGTGATGTTATGGGATATGTCCGTAGGTTTGGTTGAGGTCCCGGGGGCCTCGGATGTGTTTCGGATGCCCAACGGGGCATTTTGTGTTGAAAAACATTATAGATTTTTCTGCTGTTGATTTTGCAGGTTTTTACCCTCTGCGATCGCATACTCATCCATGTGATCGCGTAGTGCAATTTCTGAGGTGGCCTTTTTCCTTCAATGCGATCGCATAGATTCTGTTTTTCCTTCTCTGCGATCGCATAGTCCCTAATGCGATCGCATAGGTTTGTTCCCTTACCTTACGCGATCGCAGATATCCCCCTGCGTTCGCATAGGCCATTTTTTCCAAGCCTTCAAATTTTACTCTACGCGATCACATTCCTTTTTATGCGATCACAATGAAGATAATCCCTGGGCAGAATATAACATTTCAAAATGAACCCTTCTTCCATTTTTACAAAAACTCAAGCTAGAGAGCTCGGTTTTGGGAGATTTTTTGAGGGATCTTTCAGAGGCAACTATTGGGTAATGATTCCTTACTCTCTTATGATTTATACCCATTAATCTAACCTCGAATTCAACCTTTAATTTCGGATTTTGAATGAAACTTGGGGTAAAATCTTTAGACCTAATAGTGGCGATTTGAAGGGGCATTTGACATCCGATTTGGGAGCTTTTTATATGGTTAGACTCATGAGAGTACGAGGGTTCTGAAAATGTAAAAATATTTCAATTTCCGAGATGTTGGCTGGAGGAGCATTTTGGTTATTTTACCTATTTTTGTACCTTAGCTTTAATTTTGACAGTGTAATTAGCTACTTGCGATGTTATTTACAATTTGTAATTGGTTTGAATAGATTTGGGCCACTCGGAGTCGGATACTCATGGCAAGGGCATTGTTTCTTAGCGGTTTCGTACCGGTTCGAGGTAAGTGGCTTGTCTAACCTTGTGTGGGGGACCTTTTCCCTTAGGACTTCTTATGTGTTGATTTACATGCCTTGTATGCGAGGTGACGAGCGTGTACTTGAGCAATTTGTTGAAAATCCACTTTACTTGAAATGCTCAAACTGTGTTTTGTCCGTTATTTGACTGACTTCAATGCAAGATTAAAATTGTGTTAGTTGTAAAAGCATGACTAGATAGAATTTACTGCTTAGTTGCTTAATTGCCTTACTTGAAATTTACGTGAAGCATATTAGGCCAGAATTTAACTGTTACTTGTATTTGTGTATTTCATTATCTGAATATTTCCCCGATTTGGTTGTGTTTTTACATTGGGACTACGGGTTCAATTCCTGGGAGATCCTTTGCTATTGATATTATGGACTACGGGTTCAATTCCCGGGAGATCCTTGCTATTGATATTATGGACTA
>MDKF011002766.1:0-34047 GCA_026770625.1 Nicotiana glauca
CCCCAACCAAACCCACCCAAACAAAAAAATGAAATATAAAAAAAGAATATTGAAGAAAAAAGAGGGGTAATTTCCCATATGTGGGTTGTGGCGTGGATATATATTTCTTTGGATGTCGAAGTGGCAGTTTTTATTTGACCAATTTATCTTGTGTGGCAGCTTAGAATGTAATTTCCGGTTACGGGTAACGAATTTTGAGAATTTTTGACTAATTTATATAGGAATAAATCTTTTTTACAATTATTTTATGACTTTATCCGCATATGTCAGTACATGACTAGATGGATGTAAAATTAACGCCAAAAAAAAAAGGAATTCCGCTATTTTTCCTATTAGTTTCTTCCAATTTGTATTGAATTACACTGGTGTGATAAGTAAATAAAAGTATCTATCTATCTATCTATATTATTATAAAAGCACGAATGTTCAACGCTAAATGTTGAACGACTAAAATATCCTCGAAACATTAATCGACGTTTGTACCCTTAAATATTTATTGTTTTTGACAAGAACGCATGATATAAGAACACAACTGGAAATAATACAAGTTAGATAAAGAGTTGTATTAGAATAAGGCATAATAGAAGAAGGCTAGAGACAAGGTATAACAACAACAACACCCAGTATGGTCCCACAAGTGGGGTCTGGGAAGGGTAGGATGTACGCAGCCTTACCCCTATCCTGGAAGGGTAGAGAGACTGTTTCTGATAGACCCTCAGCTAAAGAAGGTGAGAGAAGCCCTGGTACCAAGTAATAGCAAAACAATAATTAAAAAACTAAATCGGAGATAGCAACAGATAATATGAAAGGGGTACTGATAACAAGTAGCATTAAGATAACATATTTAGAAAACTAATTCCAAGGCAGCAAGCGAGAATATGAACGAAGTACTGCTAGCAAACTATGGAATTAACAATGGAAAGTAACAACGAAACGAGACATGCAAATATAGAAAACTAAGGAAAAAAAGGTAGTGAACTCGCGCTAATACTATCGAGCTAGAGAAGACAAAGGGAGATGCATGACTACCTACTAACCTTCTGCCCTAATCTTTAACCTCCACACCCTTCTATCTAGAGTCATGTCCTCGGTTAACTCAAGTAGCGCCATGTCCCGCCTGATCACCTCTCCCCAAGACTTCTTTGGCCTACCTCTACCCCTCCTCTCACCTCCTAAGGCCAACCTCTCACATCTCCTAACAGGGGCATCTGCGCTTCTCCTCTTAACATGCCCGAACTATCTCAACCTTACTTCATGTATCTTTGCCTCCACAGGGGCCACTCCCACCTTATCTCAAATAACTTCATTCCTAATTATATCCAACCTAGTATGCCCACACATCCATCTCAACATCCTCATTTCCGCTACCCTCATCTGCTGTACATGAGAAGTTTTGATTGGCCAACACTCTGCCCCATACAACAAAGTCGGTCTATCAACTACCATGTAGAACTTACCCTTAAGTCTCAACGGCACATTCTTATCACATAAGATACACATAAGATACCGGAAGCGAGCCTCAACTTCATCCACCTTGCTCCGATACGGTGTGTGACATCCTCATCTATCTCTCCATCCTTCTGAATTATAGCTCCCAGATACTTGAAACTCTCTTTCCTTGAAATGACTTGCGTATCAAGTTTCACATCCTCGTCCGCCTCCTGGGAAACACCGCTGAACTTGCACTACAAGTATTTTGTCTTGGTCCTGCTCAACTTGAAACCCTTCGACTCTAGGGTATGTCTCCAGACCTCCAGCCTCTCGTTAACGCCACCTCGTGTCTCATCAATTGGGACTATGTCATCCGCAAATAGCAAGCACCAAGGCACCTTCCCTGTGATGTTCCAAACATCAATACAACACAAGAGGGGGGTGATTTGTGTGGTACCCAATTTTCGATCTAGAAGAACCTGATTCTTCTAGGTTTTCTAACTACTACTATTTGTGGAATTAAAAGTACAAAAAATAAAGAACATAGATATTTTTACGTGTAAAACACCTGGCTCAAAAGGTGAAAAAACCACGACCTACTACTCAGTAGGATTTTTTCAAACATCCACTAAAATCACTAAGCCAAAATAGCATTTACAAAACTCTTGTAAACCTAAGGATTAACTCTAATCCCTTTGTAGTACACAAACTCAACTGTTGCGACAAATCCAAGTTAGCCTATAACTTGAACACTCAAAGTACCTAGTACAAATACTTCTACAAAAAGCTTAAAGGTACAACTTTAAACTACCTACTACAATTGAACTAGAATAAGAATAAATACAATGGAACTGGTTCTTCTATCTTTTTCAAGTAGCTTCAGAAGTGCACACTTAATCTCACATAAATTGCTTGCAAAATTGCCTTGCTCTTTTGCTCTCAATTTAGTTTATCTTCTGCGTATGTGCAATACTTGTAAAAGAGAACAATCACAGTTATTTAATGAGTTAGTAATTAGAGTTTGATTGAGACTCAATTGCTTATCTTCCATCAAAGTTAAGTCCTTGAACAATACAAACTCCAACCCTATCCTCGATTCGGATTGTGTCCTCTTCACATAAGGAGACTTCCTCTCCTCATCCAATATGCAACCTTTTCGATCAGTTTAGGAGATATTGCTGCTTGATCCTTGAGACTTATCTCCTTCACGTGCATTTCACATGTATAGATTGATAAACATTGTGTCTCATATGATGGACCTGGTCCATGACTGAGTTCATTTGTCATTCTTCAAAACTTCACCTGAACTTGGGCCAACAAATTTCCCCTTTTTGATGATGACAAACTATGTGCTTTCACTGATCAAAGAATCTGTAGGAACTCAGCTTGACCATCAACACTTTAACCTAGAATTTTAACTTATCATCAAGGACCAGGTTTAATTAGGTTATATATATCACATTATTCAGAATAAAGAGTAAAGCACAATATCTCTTCCCCCTTTTGGCATCATCGAAAAGTTGC
Organism: Nicotiana glauca; assembly: GCA_026770625.1. NCBI lineage: Eukaryota > Viridiplantae > Streptophyta > Magnoliopsida > Solanales > Solanaceae > Nicotiana > Nicotiana glauca. The sequence goes on from MDKF011002766.1 coordinate 2,956, forward strand.
ATACACATTGTGAATCTCAGATTTTAATAATTACTCATGGCCACTAGGGCAAGTGCAAGTGAAAACAAGGTTCAATTAATCAACAATCAACCAACAAAAATTAACTATTAAGATCAGAATCTTGATAGAGCAAGAGAAAAAGCAATTGTCATTGATAAAATATGTTTCCACAAACAAACCACAAAAAGAAAGAAAATTTTCCAAACATGAGCAACAAAAACAGAAAAAGTCCCGAATCTGGGTCACTGGGGGGTTCTAGACTGGTTCAGAAGAAAAGAACTAGAAGACCTAAGGCTTGGAGGAACTAGAGGGTTTGGTATTGGAGAAGGTTGAGCGTATTTTAAAGCATTCCATCACTCTTCTCCTTTTTTCTTTGCTAGCTCAGCTCTAAGGCCATCTCTCTCAGTTTCCAATTCAGCAACACGAGCCTGGAGCCTAGCAATTTCAGCATCCTTATTTCCACATTCTTGAACCAAAGCCCTAACCTTGTTGTTCACAGGAGTCTTCAGAGATGAACCAGGTTCAACTGGGGTGGCATTGACTGGATAGTCACAAGCTTGAAGAGTCTTGACACCAAAGTGTTCCTTGCTTGATGCCATCTCCCATTTCTTCAAAGGCACATTCAGCCTATCCAGAACAGTATTCAATAGAAACCCATAAGGAGTGGCATGAGACTTGGAGCCATTGATGACCTTATCCAGCAATTTGACAATGAAAGCCGACCAATTTATCTGCATTCCTCTAACAAGGCACTCCATAAGAACCAGGTCCATGTAGTTAGCAGTGTGCCTTCTCTCATGTCTGGGCAGTAGGAACTTGTTAACAAACTCAAACAGCACTTTGTGCTCATGCCTCATCTCACTTTTCTGCACAAACCTGGCTTCAGGCACATCTTCAACAACTTTAGTATCACAGAAATTTCTGGTGATTTGCAAAGCAGTAGGGAGAGAATAAAGACATGGCCATATTTTCCTTGTATAATCATCATACCCCACACTAGGTGTGTCCAGAATCTCACCCAACTTGAGTGCATCAAACTGCACTTTTACTCTTTTCACCAGGCTGGTGACTACCCCATTCTTCACAGTGGCATTGGCCATAAACTCAATCAGCTCCTTCCTGGCCAGCATCCCAACCATTTGAAGGACCATGTCCTTCTACCCTTGTGCAGCTAGAGCATCCACAAATCTTCTCATTCGTATCTCATCCAGGTCTCTCAACAATCTCCCTTTTAAAAAATTTCTTCTACCAAAGATGGCAAACCTATCTTGTTCCTTCTCAGATTCCTCCTCTTCTTCTTCTCCACTCCATTCTTCTTCTTCTTCGGTAATTTTTACCTGTTTCCCTTTCACTGCAGATCTGGTTCTTTTGGCCAAAGAGGGTTCAACAGATACAGGTTTAGAGGAACTTCTTGGAATAAGTCTTGGATCTTTTTGGTTTGGGTGTAGGAACTTCCACAGTTGTTCCTCTTTCTTGATGGACTAGTTCCATCTCCTCTTATTCTTCTGCAACCTCAGAACTTTCTACAACCTTTGCTTTTCCCTTCTCCTTCTTCTTTTTCCTGCTTTCTTCCAGAGCTTTCTGTAACTCTGCTTCACTTTGTTTGACCCTGATTCTAGTAGCTCTTCCCTTAGGCATTGAAGGGACAGTAGGTTTTGGGGATGATATTTTGCTTTTATTGGTTGGCTTGGAAGCAGTTGGAGCCTTTTGTGAGGAAGCTTTGTGCTTCTTTGGATCATAACTGGCTCCAACCCTTTTCAGAATATCAGCCAGGGTTTCCTCAACAGATGAACCAGGTTCATCTTGTTGCTTGCTCATATGAACAAGCCCTTCACCAGCCTCCCCAGAACCACTTCCCATTGACTTGTTGCCACTCTCTTCAATGCCTCCACACATAGCAAGAAATTTTCCTTTCCCATTTACCCTCTCACCACCACTTGCTCCCTCTCTCTTTTTTCTTTTCTTTTACCTCCCCTCCTACTTGACTCAGCCCCATTTACATCTTTCACAGGACCAACCAGAACAAACCTATTATCTATATTTTCAACCACAGTAGAAAATACCACACAAGAACTTACCTCACCAGGGGTTTCTTGAATTTTGTCAGTGTCAGAAGACCCATGTTCTTCACCTTCATTGGTAGAAATAAAGGCTTCAGACTCAGAGCTGGAGTCAGATTCTTTAGCAAGACTTTCCTTCTTTTGGCTAGCCTTCAATTTCTCATTTAGAACTTTTCTTAGAGCTCTAGAAGCCACATTTTTTATGGCCAACATTTTCTGTCTACGAAACCTAGGTTTTTGGGAAACACTATGAGGAGTAAATGAGGATGTATTAGAAGGCGTACTGGTGGGGGAGTGATAGTATTATCTTGGGGATTAGTCATGGTGAGTTATTTCTAGAGAAAATTTGGGAATTTTGGAGAGAAGAGAGACGATCAGAACTGGAGAAGAGTTTTGACAGTTATGGACTAATGAAGAAGGAGTGTGGTGTGTATGTAAAAGGTGATTAGAATTAATTGCAGTAACAACAACTTTTTCAGAGGTCAATTATAAGTCTAAGGTGTAATGCCGATCTCTTAGTGATTATTAGTCATCGCTAGGTTTTAGGCAAAAATCCCAGTTTTTAGAGCTCTAGGAGAACGGAACTGGTTCAATGCTCAACGGATATAATTTCTGGGAATTTGATTAATGTAGGACTTCTGTTCATGATTGGAGAATTAATCTTTCTAATTGTGCATAGTATAGAAAACATACCTCAACTTTCTCATGAGCACATATTGATGAACCAGGTTCTTCAAGTAGAACTCTCTTGAACATGCCTCAAATGTCATAATTGAAAAAACTTTGTAAGAGATCATTGAGTCATATATCCACATGTCACCGGAGTATACTGAATAAAGTATGAAACTGAGTAAGAATTGATCTAGATATTTACACAAAGTTAGAACTCCTAACCAATTTGTTTTCTTCATTTTTCCCCTTTTTCATTGAGCATTCTGAACTGGACCTATTAGGTGATCTTAATCATCCCTAATTCCAACATGTTCCTCTCAAAGTTTTCTCTACTCACCGCTTTAGTGAAAATATCAGCTAGTTGTTTATCAGTAGCACAGAATTCTATTGAAATCAATCATTTCTCATAGTTATCTCTTAAGAAGTAGTGTCTAACATCTATGTGCTTGGTCCTTTTATGATGAACAAGGTTCATTGTCATACTTATAGTACTAGTGTTATCATAGAATATTGGAATGCATCCCACTTCAATTCCAAAATCTATCAGCTGTTGTTTGATCCATAGCAATTGAGCACAACAAGAAGCAGCATCAACATACTCAGCTTCAGCAGTAGATAGGGCTACTGAATTTTGCTTTTTGGTAGCCCATGACACAAGACATGAACCAAGGAAGTGTGTCATACCTGAGGTGCTCTTCCTATCCACTAGGAAACCTGCATAATCAGCATCAGCATATCCTACTAGATTGAAATTACTACCTTGGGATACCAAAGACACAGATTAGTAGTGCCTTTCAGATATCTTAGTATCCTCTTGACAGCAGTCAAGTGAGTCTCTTTTGGATTTGCCTGAAAACGAGCACAAAGCCCTACACTGAAAATAATTTTTCCACAAACAAACCACAAAAATAAAGAAAAATTTCCAAACATGAGCAACAAAAATAGAAAAAGTCCCGAATCTGGGTCACTGGGGGTGTTCTAGACTGGTTCAGAAGATAAGAACTAGAAGACCTAAGGCTTCTAGTTCTGGTTTCAGTAATTTTTACCTGTTTCCCTTTCACTGCAGATCTGGTTCTTTTTGCTAAAGAGGGTTCAACAGATAAAGGTTCAGAGGAACTTTTTGGAAGAAGTCTTGGACCTTTTTGGTTTGGGTGTAGGAACTTCCACAGTTGTTCCTCTTTCTTGATGGACCAGTTCCATCTCCTCTTCTTCTTCTACAGCCTCAGAACTTTTTACAACCTTTGTTTTTCCCTTCTCCTTCTTCTTTTTTCTGCTTTCTTACAGAGCTTTCTGTAACTCTGCTTCACTTTGTTCGACCCTGCTTCTAGTAGCTCTTCCCTTAGGCATTAAAGGGACAGTAGGTTTTGGGGATGACATTTTGCTTTTCTTGGTTGGCTTGGAAGCAGTTGGAGCCTTTTGTGAGGAAACTTTGCGCTTCTTTGGATCATAACTGGCTCCAACCCTTTTCAAAATGTCAGCCAGGGTTTCCTCAACAGATGAACCAGGTTCATCTTGTTGCTTGCTTAGATGAACAAGCCCTTCAGCAGCCTCCCCAGAACCACTTCCCCCTGACTTGATGCCAGACTTGTTGCCACTCTCTTCAATGCCTCCACAGATAGCAAGAACTTTTCCTTTCCCTTTTTCCCCTCTCATCACCACTTGCTCCCTATCTCTCTCTTTTCTTTTATTTTACCTCCCCTCTTACTTGACTCAACCCCCTTTACATCTTTCACAGGACCAACTAGAACAAACCTATTATCGACATTTTCAACCATAGTATAAAATACCACACAAGAACTTACCTCACCAGGGGTTTCTTGAATTTTGTCAGTGTCAGAAGACCCATGTTCTTCATCTTTATTGGTAGAAATAAAGGCTTCAGACTCAGAGCCGGAGTCAGATTCTTTAGCAAGACTTTCCTTATTTTGGATAGCCTTCATTTTCTCATTTAGAACTTTTCTTAGAGCCCTAGAAGCCACCATTTTTCTAGCCAACATTTTCTGTCTACAAAACCTAGGTTTTTGGGAAACACTAGGAGGAGTAGATGAGGATGTATTAGAAGGGGATACTAGTGGGGGACTGCCAGGATTATCTTGGGGATTAGTCATGGTGAGTTATTTCTAGAGAAAATTTGGGAATTTTGGAGAGAAGAGAGACGATCAAAACTGGAGAAGAGTTTTGACAGTTATGGACTAATGAAGAAGGAGTGTGGTGTGTATTTAAAGGTGATTAAAATTAATTGCAGTAACGACAGCTTTTTCAGAGGTCAATTAGAAGTCTAATAAAGGTGTAATTCCGATCTCTTAGTGATTATTAGGCATCTCTAGGTTTTAGGCAAAAATCCCGATTTTTAGAGTTCTAGGAGAACGGAACTGGTTCAATGCTCAACGGCTAGGATTCCTGGGAATTTGATTAATGTAGGACTTATTCTCATGATTGGGGAATTAATCTTTCTAATTGTGCAGAGTATAGAAAACATACCTGAACTTTCTCATGAGCACATACTGATGAACTAGGTTCTTCAAGTAGACCTCTCTTGAACATGCCTCAAATGTCATAATAGAAAACACTTTATAAGAGATCAGTGAGTCATATATCCACATGTCATAGGAGTATACTAATTAAAGTATGAAACTGAGTAAGAATTGATCTAGATATTTACACAAAGTTAGAACTCCTAACCAATTTTTTTTTTCATTTTCCCTTTTTTTTTTCATTGTGCATTCTGAACTGGACCTATTAGGTGATCTTAATCATCCCTAATTCCAACTTGTTCCTCTCAAATTTTTCTCTACTCAGTGCTTTAGTGAAAATATCAGCTATTTGTTTATCAGTAGCACAGAATTCTATTGAAATCAATCCTTTCTCATAGTTATCTCTTAAGAAGTGGTGTCTAACATCTATGTGCTTGGTCCTTTTATGATGAACAAAGTTCTTTGTCATAATTATAGCACTAGTGTTATCACAGAATATTGGAATGCATCCCACTTCAATTCTAAAATCTATCAGCTGTTGTTTGATCCATAGCAATTGATCACAACAAGAAGCAGCAACAACATACTCAGCTTCAGTAGTAGATAGGGCTACTGAATTTTGTTTTTTGGTAGCCCGTGACACAAGACATGAACCAAGGAAGTGTGTAATACCTGAGGTGCTCTTTCTATCCACTAGGAAACATGCATAATCAACATCAGCATATCCTACTAGATTGAAATTACTACCTTTGGGATACCAAAGACACAGATCAGTGGTGCCTTTCAGATATCTTAGTATCCTCTTGACAGCAGTCAAGTGAAACTCTTTTGGATTTTCCTGAAAACGAGCAAAAAGCCCTACACTAAAAATAATGCCAGGTCTGCTGGCAATAAGATACAAGAGTGAACTAATCATACCCCTATACAACTTTTGATCAACTGATGAACCAGGTTCATTAACATCTAATTTAGTGGCAGTTGCAATAGGTGTGTCTATTTCTTTAGAATCCTCCATTTTGAACTTTTTGATTAGTTCTTTTGTATACGTCTGTTGATGGATCATGGTTCTATTTGGACTTTGTTTGATCTGCAAGCCTAAGAAGAAGTTAAGCTCACCCATCATGCTCATTTCAAACTCACTCCCCATTAGTTTTGCAAAGTCCTTACTCAACCAATCAGTAGTGGCCCTAAATATTATGTCATCAACATATATTTGTACAACAAGGAGGTCTTTACCTTTTTCCCTTTAGAATAAGGTACTGTCAATTTTACCTCTTTTGTAGCCATGTTCCAGTAGGAATTTGGATAGTCGTTCATACCAAGCTCTTGGGGCCTGCTTGAGCCCATATAGAGCCTTGTCTAACTTGTACTCATGCTCAGGACATTCCTTGCTCTCAAACCCTGGAGATTGTTTCACAAACACTTCTTCCTTTAGGTAGCCATTCAGGAAGGCACTTTTGATATCCATCTGATGAAGAGTGAATTCCATGTGTGCTGCAAAGGCTATGAGGAGTCTGATTGCCTCTAGTCTTGCAACTGGAGCAAATGTCTCATCATAGTCAATGCACTCATCTTGGTTGTAGCCTTGAACCACCAGCCTTGCATTTTTTCTTGTAATTGTTCCATCTTCATCAAGTTTGTTTCTGAAGACCCATTTTGTGCCAATGACTGATCTGTCCTTGGGTCTTGGAGCTAGATGCCAAACTTGATTTCTTTCAAACTGGTTGAGTTCATTTTGCATTGCATTCATCCAATATGCATCCTACAAAGCCTCAACAACATTTTTAGGTTCAATAAGAGATAGAAAAGCATCAAAATCATACAGATTCTTTAGTTGTGATCTAGTTTTGACTCCAGATGTTGGATCAGTAATGATGTTCTCAATGGAATGAGAACTTTGATACTTGTGGGATTTCACAACCAACTGATTTCTGCTAGATGTCTCTCCTTTGTTCTGTTACTGAGGAACAGGTTCATGAACAGGTCTTTTAGGGAGTTTGATTCAATTTCTCCCTGATTGGTTCCCCCTGTCAGGTTGCCCTAAGTGGAAGGACATGTTCCATTACTTGTTCCTTCTTTTGATGCCACTTTGACTTGTGCTGGGGATTCAGTCAATTCTTTTACCAGTCCAATGGCTTCATCTTCATGTTCCTGTCTCTAAAAAAGAATGTTAGTTTCATCAAATACTACATGCACATTTTCTTCTACATACAAAGTTCTTTTATTAAACACTTTATATGGTTTTCTATGTGAAGAATATCCCAAGAATACTCCCTCATCACTTCTGGGATCAAACTTACCTAGGGAAAGTCTTTTCCATTATTGTGCACATAGCACTTGCAACCAAATGCCCTAAGATGGGATGTGTTTGGTTTTCTCCCTTTAAGTAAATCATAGGGAGTCTTCTCTACAAGAGGTCTAGTCACGCATCTATTGATTATGTACCATGCAATGTTCATAGCTTCTGCCCAGAAGTTGTGAGGTAGTTTACTAGAAAGAAGCATGGTCCTGGACATGTCCTCAAGGGTCATGTTCTTCCTTTCAAATACTCCATTTTGCTGAGGAGTCCTAGGGGCAGAGAAGTTATGATCTACACCATTTTCATCATAGTATTCAGCAAAACTTTGCATTTTCAAATTCAGTTCCATGATCAGACCTAATGGATGCAAGTTGATTTCCAAACTGTTTCTGAGTTTTTCTAACAAAAGCAGTAAACATATCAAATGCTTCATCTTTAGAAGTCAGAAATAATACCCAGGTAAATCTAGAATAATCATCAACAAGTACCATTACATATTTCTTTCCACCTCTGCTCATGGTTATTATTGGACCACAAAGATCCATATGAACCAGTTCCAACGTCTTGGACGTGCTTACCATTTTCTTGGTTTTGAAGGATGATCCTACATGCTTCCCCCTTGCACATGCCTCACAAACTTTTTCTTTGAACTTGATGTTGGGTAACCCTATCACCAAGTCCTTGGAGACTAATTTGTTTAGCTGATTTAGACTGGTATGACCAAGTCGTTTGTGACATAGGAGGGGATCATTAGCCAACACACTTAAGCAAGTGAGTTCATTTTCTGAAAGAGTGGACAAATCTACAATGTAAATATTGTTAAATCTTTTTCCCTGCAAAATAATTTTGTCAGTGGTAAAGTTAATCACAAAGCATTTGGTAGAGGTGAAAGCTACAAGATTACCTCTGTCACACAGTTGTGACACACTTATTAGGCTATATTTTAAGCCATCTATCAAGTAGACATTCTCAATGGAATGAGAATCTATTTTACCTACCTTTCCAACCCCAATGATCTCACCTTTCTTTCCATTACCAAAGGAGACATTACACCCCTTTAGGTCCTCCAGTGAAAGGAACTGGTTCTTGTTCCCAGTCATATGTTTTGAGCAGCCACTATCCATATACCATATTTGGCTCCTCCCTTTCACTTGGACCTGCAAACAGAAATCAGGGGTTAGTCTTAGGAAACCAAACTAGTTTGGGTCCCTTTCTATAGGCAAAAGGATGAATCTGATTCCTTCTTGCTCACCCAGGCATCTTGTGTTTCTCTTGAACAAAGGCTTTGTTCTTTTGACTGGACTTTTCTTTTGCATTGCATTCATTTTTGTAATGGCCAGTCTTGCCACAGTGTGTGCAGATTTTATTCTCAGGAAGTGTGAGGTACTTGCTTTTAGGGCCCCATTTTGGAGCTTGAGTCCCATAGCCAAGTCATCTTTTGTTACTACTGTGATGCTCTTGCAACCAAGAAAGTTCATCAGAAGCTTGTTCCATTTGCAAGTTCTGTCTAGTTCATGTTTCACTTTTCCTAGATCTTCTTTTAGGATTTTGATCAATTCATCTTTCTTATACAACTCATATTTTATTTTCCCTAAAAAAAAATTCTAGAGTCAGATATGAGTGATCAGCCTTCTTCTTTCTTGTTTCTAGTTTCACTTTTAAGTTCTCAGACCTAAGTTCTAGGACACTGTTGTCGAGTTCAAGAACCTGGTTCTTCAACTCAGCATTTTTGTTATCACTCTCATCAGCCCTAGACTCTAGACTCTTGCATTTTGCTTTTAGGATGACACATTCCCTAGACAAAACTTCCTTCTCATTGTTGAGTATCTCAGACTCATCAATGAGGTCTAATAATAGCTCAACCAGCCTTTCTTTAGATAAAATTTTAATCTTGTCTTTGAGATGCAGAATACTTACCTCTTGTTCATCATTGGATTCTCTGATGGCCATAAGAGCTTGCTCATCTTATGAGTCTTCATCTGAAGTTTCTCCCCAGGCAGCAACCATAGCCTTGGTTGACCCTTTGTTCCTTATTGGTTGAACATGTTCCTTCTTCCTGTTCCTTCTTTCAGCCCTTTCTTTCTTCCACTCAATCTCCCGTTGAGGACAGTTCTTGATCATGTGGTCAGTCTTACCACATTTGAAGCAGCCTTTATTGGTCTGTTTCTCAGGAGCCCTTGGTTTGTTGAAATTTGTTCCTCTTGAAGAACCCTTTCCTCTCATTAGATACTTTTTGAAATCCCTTGTGATTATAGCCATTTCATCATCCTCCAGATCTGAACCTTCAGCGATTCTGAGATCCAGACTTCTTTCCTTCTTGGGAGCATCCATCTTCATGGTTTGCCTTCTCAATTCATAGGCAATAAGATTTCCAATTAGTTCATCCAGCTTGAGGGTAGCAGTATTCTTAGATTCCTGAATAGCAGTAATTTTGCTTTCCCAAGCAACTGGCAGAACTCTTGTCAAGATTTTCTCAACCTTATCTTCTTCAAGAATAATCCTTCCAAGAGACTTAAGCTCATTTGTCAGTGTAGTGAACCTAGTATACATCTCTTGGATAGTTTCTCCTTCCTTCATAGTAAAGTTTTCATATTGAGAATACAGTAATGTTCCTCTGGACCTTTTTACTTGAGGTGTTCCTTCATGAGCCACTTGCAAAGTGTCCCAGATTTCCTTGGCAGTGTTGCAGCTTTGGATCCTGCTGTACTCATCTGGACCAAGTCCACACACAAGCCATTTCTTGGCCTTAGCATTCTTTTCCCACTTCTTCAAATCTTCAGCAGTGCAGTCAGCTCTTATTTTTGGCACCTCCACTCCTTCAGCAGTCTTCTTTGTAGTGGCTAGAGGACCATCAGTGACTATGTCCTAAAGTTCATAGTCCTCCCCTATGATATGATCCCTCATTCTATTCTTCCATCAAGAGTAGTATTGACCATTGAAAAGTGGAGGCCTGGTAGTAGATTGCTCTTCACAGTTACCAGGTGGTGCACTCATGTTGATCTTTCCTAAGGTGTTAACCTCTTCAAGTATAACCTGCTCTAATACCAATTGATGTTCCAAACGTCAATACTACATAAGAGGGGAAGGTGATTTGTGTGGTACCCAATTTTCGATCTAGAAGAACCTAGTTCTTCTAGGTGTTCTAACTACTACTATTTGCGGAATTAAAAGTATAGAATATAAAGAACACAGAGATTTTTACGTGGAAAATACCTGGCTCAAAAGGTGAAAAAACTACGGCCTACTACTCAATAGGATTTTCCCAAACATTCACTAAAATCACTGAGCCAAAACAGCATTTACAAAACTCTTGTAAACCTAAGGATTAACTCTAATCCCTTTATAGCACACAGTCTTAACTGTTGCGACAAATCCAAGTTAGCCTATAACTTGAACACTCAAAGTACCTAGTATAAATGCTTCTACAAAAAGCTGAAAGGTACAACTTTAAACCACATACTACAATTGAACTAGAATAAGAATAAATACAATGGAACTGGTTCTTCTATCTTGTTCAAGTAGCTTCGGGAGTGCACACTTAAATCTCACATAAATTGCTTACAAAATTGTCTTGCTCTCAATTTAGTTTATCTTCTGCGTATGTGCAATACCTGTAAAAGAGAACAATCACAGTTATTTAATGAGTTAATAATTAGAGTTTGATTGAGACTCAATTGTTGATCTTCCATCGAAGTTGAGTCCTTGAACAATACAAACTCCAACCCTATCCTTGATCCGGATTGTGTCCTCTTCTCATAAGCAGACTTCCTCTCCTCATCCAATATGCAACATTTTCGATCAGTTCAGGAGATATTGCTGCTTGATCCTTGAGACTTATCTCCTTCACGTGCATCTCACATGTATAGATTGATAAACACTGTGTCTCACATGATGGACTTGGTCCATAACTGAGTTTATTTGTCATTCTTCAAAACTTCACCTGAACTTGGGCCAACACCGTGAATGTGACGTGTCAAAGAATCCATAACCAAGATAAATTCCACAACCAAATCGAAGACTATATTAGGCAGAAGACGTGCAAGACTATATATCAAAACCTTCTTTTGTACAATTATGATTACAACGGGGATTTAACATTTGAAGAATTAAGTTGTTAGACATGCAAAATATGAGGTTGTTTTGATAATGTTTACTACTACGTTATTTATATAGAATCATTGTTATTACCTTGAGAATCAAGCAGGTGGATGTAGTGATATCATGTGATAGATAGTAAAAGTTAAATACAACCTCTATTTCTTCTACTTTTTGTTCAAGGCTTTGTAGTTATGCATTATATTTTTGAGTAATATTTATCTATGCATATGTAGGTTACAAAAAAGAGCACGTCTTATGTAATAGCTATCTGCTTATTCTCTTTTTTGGTTTTGGTGTATTAACTAAACAATTTTTAGATTCTTTTTCTGCGTATGAGGAATGAAAGCTCTTGATCATCATTTGTACTACTAAAAAAATATTTATTTATACAAGGGCATTAATGTTTTTAAATATGGCATAGACTAGTAAAGGAACGATATTAATGTCAAAGACGACATAGAGTGAAAAATAAATCAAGTATCACAAAGTCACTGAAGATTTTCCAGAGAAGTGACAAAGGAGTTCAAAAGTATAATAAAAATGTTAAATAATGAATGATATTAATGGAGGCCAACTTGGTAATACTCAAATCTTAGTATTACAAGAAAGAGGGAAAAGGGGGGAAACGCAAAAGGAAGAAAGAGAAAAAAGATGTGGAAAATTAATTACAAGAGGATGAATGTTAAGTAACACTTTTAAATTAACTGCAAGGCTAACATTGTTCACATATTCCAGGACCAAAAGCTTCTTCTCTTTCCTATGATGAATGATAAGTCACAACATGAAGTTGTTATAGAAATTCAAAAATAGCCATATTTACCACTGGTCATTCAAAAATATCCCAATTTCAAAAGTAATCGAAATTTAGCCACTTTTCATGTAAAGATAAATTTAAGCGAAAATACTGTTCAAAACCCGAAAAATACGCCAGTATAGTATGCTGAAACTCCAGCATAATATGATGGAGTTTCAGCATAAGTACGCTAGAACTCCAGCATAATATACCGGAGTTCCTGCAAGTATAATTGTGCAGTATAATATACTGGAGTTTGGAGCACCGGTGCTCCAGTCTCCAGTATATTATACTGGAGTCAGCAAAGTATACCGGTCATACACAGGTGCACCGAACTCCAGTATATTATGCTGGATCGGTCTCTGTTGCAACAAAATAGTAGCTATTTTTCATTAACTTCGTAAATGCTGGTTATTTTTGAATGACCAGTCCGAAAACTGGCTATACCATGCTATTTTTACTTCAGTTTGTTGATTTTTTTTCAAGTACTTACAAAAGTCTTCTTTATCCACTTTTATTATTATTATTATTATTCATACAAGTAATTAAGAAGTAAAATTTATAATAAAACATTCATGTTATGAATTAGCTAAATGTAATATCCTCATAAGCCGCATAAAATCAACTTTTTTTTTTTACTAAAGAAATCCGCATATAACATACCTTACATTAATTATTGATCGCGTTTTTTGTTGTATATTTTTAATATGTACTCTCTTATATTGCTATTTTATTTATGCACTCTCTTATATTGCTATTTTATTTTCCATTTATTTATTCTCACGTGCGAGAGACACGTACATATACATAGATACTAATTATACATAAAATGGTGGACATCTTCAAATCAAACATAGACATATGTCATCAAACAAATAAATGAGGAAAGGGGGAACGAAAGAAAGAGCAGAAGCGTGACATTTCCCTTTTAGAAAGCAATTTTGGTCTCCTTTGATGAAGTCAAGACTTGACTAGCAGATTGTTTTTCTTTTTTTTATCAGCCAATTGTAGAGAAATGAAAATGAACAAGAGGATTAAGAACCATAGTTATCTTCACAGATCTTTTGTTTAGGCTAAGACTTTTTAATCCTATTATTATACTATGTGTTAGCCTTTTGTTGATAACTAATAATGTACTGTACTTACTTTTGCATATTCTTAAGCTTTTTAGTAGTCGTAGTAGTTTTTGTGAATAATTTTTATAATTTCATCTGTATATGCATCTTTTCATTTTTCTTTTTCTGGTTAGGCAAACTCTTGAAAATTTTACCCACTATCTTAACAACAACAACAACAGTAACCCAGTAATATTCCACAAGTGAAGTCTGAGGAATGTAATGTATACGCAGACTTTACCCGTACCCTGGAAAGTTAGAAGACTGTCTTCGATATACCCTCGGCTCAAGAAAAATAAAAAAAAACAGTAGAAACAAACAATATCAACAAAGAGGGCCAGAAAGATAATAACAACAAAAGGAAACACTAGAAACAGAACACAAAATACTACAGGGCGAAAATTGCATACAGACATGGTTAATACAAACTTCTCTTTACGTTCTCCAGAAATGTTCCCACAAAGGTTTAACAACAGAGATGCAATTATTAATTTGCAACAATTTTCTTATGATTCCCACACTGCATGAACAGTTAGACATTTGTCTTTTGGTACTATCTTTCCATCAACAATCAGTAAGAGTACTTATGATAGAATGCACAAAGCTGAGAGATATTATCATCTATATGTCCATAACATTGCAGGAATAGTTTCAATCGACTGAAGAAAGTTGAATCTCCATTTATAACCATCTTTACATCTTAAAGCAAACATATAGGTCAAGCTGAAAAACTATATTTCACGTGAACAATTTACACAACCGCAGATTCACTACAAAAATCAACTATGCCAATTCTGCTACATCTCGTGTATGTGCAACTTTTAATACAGCAGGCCAGTGGTCTCAAAAGGATTGACAGGCAATGCACCGAATTGTCAAGTCTGCTATATCAGGCCAGTGCTCCCAAAAGGATTGGTTGTTTGTGGATGAGCAACATTATTAGCAGGAAATGCGCTGAACCCTGCATCGCCAAAAGGATTGTGTGGATTCATCATTGGATTTTGGGGCTGTGGATAGGCAGGTTGGAATGGTCCAAAAGGATTCATTTGATGCTGAGGCGCCATAGCCATTTGCACGGATGGAGGGGGAGGCATGGTACTAGACATGGCAAATGGATCAGCAACTTCGAATGGATTAGGGGCTGGTTGTCCATATACTGGTTGTTGAGATGCTCTATATGCTCCTTCATCATACAAACTATTGAGCGTGAGGGAGTCCAATCCACCAGCCTGTTAAAACGTTTTAGAAAAACATATGTTAAGGAAGACACTTGATTTCACAAAGTAGATATAAGATAAGGAGATGATATTAGTATTAATAGCCTGTTTGGCCAAGCTTTTTTCTCGGCCAAAAGTGCTTTTTTTGTCAAAGTTAGAGGTGTTTGGCCAAGCTTTTCGAAGGAAAAAAAGTGCTTTTGAGAATAAGCATAAGCAGTTTCTAAGAGGCAGAAAAAAGTAGTTTCTCCTTAAGTTGCTCGGACTCGGGTGCGGGTATCCGATACGGGGACGGTTCTGAGTATCGGATTCGGCAAAATCTAAATTTTAAGATTCGGGGGTGCAAATCCAGATATGGATACGGGTGCGGGGATACGGCTAAGAGAAAAAGAAGCACGAAATCAGAAGTACTAAATCAGAACATCTGAATTCATTTTTCTGCTATTTATTGGGTATAATAAAAGAAAGCAATTCAAGGCAAAGTTTCGTCTACATGAAGTACAAAATCAGAATATGACACTTTGAATTTTTGGTTTCTCCGGCACACAAAGTAGCAAATATGAGACAAAAATACTACAACATTGAAGGTATGCCATTTTCCATAACTTAAATCTGTTTAATTTTTGATTTTGAGAAATCAAAATCTCAATTTTCTCCCGAATTTGTCGATGGACTCCGGTCAAAGTGTCCGAAGTCGGTTGACCGTATCCGGGACGTTTCCCGCTCCAGCACCCGTCCAAGTCTCGTATCGGGACGGGGACGGCACCCAAATTGAAGAGTCCGTGCAACTTAGGTTTCTCCCCAGAAACACTTTTTTGAAAAGCACTTTTGAGAAAAATACACTTAGAAGCACTTTTTAAAAGCTTGGCCAAACACTAATTGTTGCTCAAAAGTGCTTTTCAAATTGATTAGCCAAACACAAACTGATTTTCACGAGAAGTGCTTTTTCCAAAAAGCAGATTTTAGAAGCTAGTCCAAACAGGCTATAAGCATGCGAGTGTCACTTATGGACAACATATTATTAATATAGATTTGAGTATCAACTCCAAGACTCCGGGCACTGCAAGGTTACACTACCATCAATGTTTTTACATGTTTGTCCTCAGATGCATTTGCAAAAGCAGATGCAAAGAAAATCACTTAAACACTATCTTTTAAAAATGGATTCAGAGGGCTTACCAATTGTCTCTCCTGAGCTGCAGATAAGTCGCTGCTAGGAGTAGTGACCAGGGCAAGTTCCCATCCAGTAGGATCAAAATCTTTTGGCTGAGCAGGGTTTGCGTCAAACGGTGTTGTCCCTGCAAGTATTAATAGTTCATTCAAATAAACCAACACCCTAATTTGCCCAAGCACCATTACTCACGGAGAGAAGAGCTCAACATATTAGTGGTGAAATAAAATAATTACCAGATGGTACTATTGCTAAAGCCAAAGCATTGCTTTCCTCGATTGCTGATGCATAACCAGTTGGTGTATTTAGCCCCTGAAACAACCAAAAATACTAGTAACGAAAGGCTGAAAAAAGAAATCCAAAAAGAATATACCTCAAGTTCCAGATAAACAACAACAAATTCAATAGGATTAGCTGACTTCACCAGTAAATCATCAGTTTCCAAGCTGCTTGGAGGCGGCTGCACTGGCGGGGCAGGAGCCTCAGTGGTTGAAACAACAGTATCATCTGAAGGCGGAGGTTTAGTTTCGTTAGCTGATTCTTCAGCATCTTCAGAAGCTGAAGGTTCATCCTCTTGTTTATAGGTCAACATAAGCCTCTCAGGATATTCCTAATAATAGTTAATCATGTTAGTATTCTATCATGATATCGGACCTGTGTATGCTACCTTATACAGATATATAAAGGAAAATATAGATCGGCACTACAGAAAGGAACAACATAAGCTGGCATATAATTTGTTTGGAGTAAATGTGTATAAGATAAACGTATTACCAGAGTTTCTATTGGGACAGAGACTATGCGGGGTGCTTCTTTTATATACTCTTCCATGGTCACAAGGAAGGACTGAGGAGGCTGAAAATCAGAATAGCATGTCAAGCTGATGGCCCACAAAATTTGAAGGCAAATGAATCAATACATAAGCTAAGTAGTACGATTACCTCTCTCAACACAGGGAACTGAAAGTTCCTGGCAAGTTCCAAGCCTTTGCAAACCTCGTAAAAGTCGGAGAGGCTCATGGCCTAAAACAAGATAATACCATAAACCCAGGGAGACGTCCGCATGGTGAGAGACAAGTAGTAAGAAACGAAACTATAGAGTACAAATATTCTATCAAGTTCGTCAGTGTATTCACCTGCTGGCCAGCTCTTTTGTAGATATCAAGGGCCTTAATAGCTTCATGTCTTGGCATGTCAAAAAACTGAATTAAAATCAGTAGAAAAATAATGTCAAAAGATGAAACAGATATGAATGTAACGAGCAATATTTTGATGAGGTCATGTTGCAGAAAAAAGCTTAAGTCAAATGCACCTTGTCAATAAGATTAATTATTCCATCATTTATAGCACAATAGATTTTGAAGCTCTCCTTGAGGACCTGAAATGGAAAATGAGTAAATCTTTACACCATCGTTCATACAATTGTGAAGTCTATAAATTGATATGAGGTTGTCAGCTGCACAAAGGCGTAGTGAGCAGAAGCATTACATTTATACTTCCACCATTTCAATAAAATAAGAAAGCACTGGAAAAGGTTGGACAACCAACATGTACTCTCCCACAGTTTTCACCGACTTCATTGACCGATAGGCCACACTTTTGGTGTTTAATTAATATATATCAATCAACTTTATTTGAGAAGCATAAATATCAATCAACTGAAGACAGGCAGCCAAAATAAATAAGCATACCAGGGCAAGGGCGTATTGAATCACATAATTTCCAACTGCTGCTCCCTCAGGCTGTAATGTCAGAAAGAGTTTTAAATTTATGCCCAAATAGATAAAATATAGAACTCTCAGAAATCCGAGTAGGAATGTCATCCAAAAGACAAAGGGATTGCAACAAAAAACAGAATTTATCAAGCTTCAAAATATACCCGACATCCAATAAGACGATACAACAACTGCTGCAAAGCAGGCAACTGCTCCAAAAGTTCCTCACTGGGCAACTCCCTTGTTTTGCTGTATCCCTGCTCAAAAAGTAAATGAAATTGGAAATTACATTATACTGACTAAAGAAGCAACAGACCAAAGCTCATTCAATCCGCCAAACTTAGAGAAAGTGTCTAAGCAGCCGGTAGAAGAGCAGTATCCGTGTTCCGGTAGAACAGTTTATTTTGGTTATTTAGCATGCTTGTGACAGAAATTGAAAATGACTCTACGGCCGTACGGCGTGCTGCTAGCCTGCCAAATGTTAATCACTCATTGAGTTATACTTCCTAAATATAACTAGTACGGAGAAATTTGTAATACACATGATAGTCCAATACTGATATAGAAGATATTTTACATGTATACAAAGACCAAAGCCTTAATCTTTCTCCTAATGTGTGGGAAAATAAATTAAGTCTGGCTCTTCAAACGTCCTCTTTTAAGTGTTATACCAAATAAACCAATGTCTGCCGGATTTTCTAGCAAGTACGAGAAGCTTTCTTTTCTATTAGCACGAAAGGGTATTTTTATGAACGCACTAATAAGTTGTAAATCATCCATAGTTCCATACTGTAGAACAATCTTCTTTTCCAGTTCTGAATATAATAATATTGTATCAAATTCACCATAAGGCGTTTGTAAAAAGCCTCAATTATCACACTAATTATATTAGTACAGAAAACAATTGACACATTATTGTTTTCTTTTTGCATTGCACATTAAGGAACTTCAATATGGGGTTATTGTACTTCTATGCTTATAGCTAACAAGTTACTTCTTTTTTGATAGGTTTATATTTACAAGTTACTCTAAGTCTGCTTACACTTTGATTTGACCAGAACAAATTTGCTTCAAATACAAACTGTTGCATTTTATATGCTTAATCTACTTACCAGAAAAATATATGCTTAATCTACTAAATGCCCACACATAAGTTGTTGTCTCTGGACTATCATGATACTCTTCTTTCTCCTTTTTTTTTTCTCTTTAATTTGTTGGGTGAATGTCAAGTCCCTTGTCCTTCATTTGCCTTATGTCATGTCATCACAACATAGAGAAGCAGTAACTCAGGAACAAAAGCTACCAGCTTTTCCAACGCCTTGTAAACCTTTTTCTAGTTAATATATTCACAAGAATCATAAGTGTACAGAAAAAGTAAGAAAAATTAAGGAGGTTCCACTCTACTGTTAATCATCTTTACATAGTAACTAATGATATGCAAGCTATCTGAAAGAAACTGTGGATCTGGTATTGGCTATGTTGCTCGGACCTTTCAAAATCCCTACCACACGGTTAAACACGATTTGGGTGTGGGTGTGGGATCCAAACTGGATTGGTCAACTTACCTTGGCTGCTTCGACTACATCCTTTTTTCGTGTGGATAAAGTAACAGAAGTTTCTAGGGGACACCTCATACAATCATCGCAAAAAGTCTATGAAATCTAACGCAACTGATAGTTTCCCTACTGCGTTTTCCTCACACAATTAGATTAAATTGTCTGTGCATTTATCTTTAACAACTGCTATCTGCTTCTATGACCAAAAAGTCTAGATTGATTGGGTATTTTGTTTCATTTTTGGTTTTGGTATAGATTGATTGGATATTTGGTTTAATTTTTGGTTTTATGTCATATAACTCTATATTAATCGAAATGTATAATTATAGATGTAGTAATATACATTTACTGGCCATATCCCAGCACCCGTATTCGCACTTGGATTCATACCCCCAAATCCTAAAATTTATGTGATGAAGAATCGGGTCTCTAGAACCGCACCCATATCGAGTACCTGCACCAGAGATCGAACAGCATATAGAGTATTGGGGCATGTTCACAGAACCTCAATTTAGTGCAAGAAAGAAGGGAAAGAAAAAAATAGACAAGAGAGGTTGCTCTGATGGTAAGCAACCTCCACTTCCAACCAAGAGGTTGTGAGTTCGAGTCTCCCAAGAGCAAGGTGGGAAGTTCTTGGAGGGAAGGATGCCAAGGGTCTATTTGGAAACAGCCTCTCTACCTCAGGGTAGGGGTAAAGTCTGCGTACACATTACCCTCCCCAGACCCCACTAAGTGGGATTATACTGGGTTGTTGTTGTTGTAAAGAAGGGAAAGAAAATAGCCGATGGACACAGAAAGCACCTTCTCCACAATGTTTCAGACACTGAAGTGCCCAATGGTGTGGACCACATGATTTATTCATCGAAAGAAACATAAAATGAAAAATGACTTTGGTTCTAGTAGGCTAAAATCATTCAATTTTCTTCACAAAAGAAGAAGACTACTTTTTGAAGTATGCAGAATAGTAAGCAGACATTTTAACAGTATCATGCTAACCTTTTCTAACCCTTGGGCAGGTTTAGGAAGGCGCTCTCCTTCAATATCATACTTCATAACCCTAAAGCATTCAAGCCGTTCTTCTAGAAAGAGTGCATATGTTCGTACCCATGCTGAGCAGTCCCAAGCTGGAGGGACAGAAAAGATAGAATAATTCTGGTTGAACTTGACGGAATCTAAAGGTAAACAGAAGCTCAGAAGAACAACTAAGGTAATTTTACCAACCAATTGGGCTTGAATCATCCTTGAAATTGGACATTTGGAGAATGCGTCCTCTTTGATGGAAATTCAGTAGTTCCTCTCTAAATGTCGGATCACCTTCCCTCAATGTTCTGTGGATTACTATCAATGTCTTCAGTGCTACCTATATTTCAGAATAAGTTGCAAACATTACATGTTAGATTGGTCGAGCAATTTAAGTGTAAACTATATCAGAAAATAGTAAACCATAAAAGAGAGGTCATCATAGACAATAGAAGTCTTTGTTGCCTAATTATAAAGAAATTTGTACAATGTGCCTCCTTTTCCACCTCTTCTATTTTGATGTCTATCCCACTTAATTACCCTACCTCATCGCTACACTAAAGGAAGTTGAGATTACTGTCCACGATATGTTTGGCTGCTTGCAGAAAAACCAGAACTTATTACTACTAAAACCTAAAGTACATCTATGTCAAGTCCTCAAAGAATTTCAACATGTGAAGCTCATCGTTATCTGCAGCAGTCTGGAGGATAACATGTCTTATTTAAAAGGAATAACCTTATCAAAAAAGGATGAGTCTCATAAGAACAACAAGGTGCACTTTTTACCACTTCCACCTTGCAATTTCATAAAGATTTTACCCGCTAAAATGGAAATTGTATACAGGCGGTCGTCGATTCTAGACAACTCACCTCCTCCCTCCACCTTTTTCCTCTCATAAAAAACTCCCGTCATTGAACTAACGGCATAGTAAAATAGAATTGTCCTTTATATGGAAAAAATATTGAAGACACAAAGGTCTCATCCACAAATTTAATAAATTTCAACTCCTTTTAAGGATACACAACTTTGTTAACGATGGTTGCTGCTCAAAATGTTGACTGCAAGCTTACATTCCTAATTCAAAACAGGTGGCTTCGGATAGAAAGTCATATCTAGCATTAGCTCCAACCCTTATGTAATAATAAGTCAATCGAAGAACACAACATCAAGCAAGAAGGGGTCTGTAGTTCACGGGAAAAAACATGTTGGAATATGCATGTTAAGGCTGAATGCAACAGGTATGCAGCGCATGAGTAATGCCAACAACCAAACCTAACTAACGTGAGAAGAGTGAATCTCAGTTGTCTAAGAGACTAAGACTCCTTTCAATGTGGAAGCACGAGCAGACAAATAAATTAAACTTGTGCAGATCTTAGGCTCTTACAGTTTGCAAAATATTTATTTTGTCTTTTTGTAAATTATCACCCCCCCCCCCCAAAAAAAAAACCAACCACTCTTTTCCTAATTTACTACTATTCAATATGCAGTCTTTAACTTTTTTGGATCTGCATGTCTGTGCACCTCCCTGATCAATAAGTTCATTTTCCGTTACAGACTGAACAAGAAAATGTTGAGCAACAAACAGGAAGAAAGAAAACAAAATGATGTATATCATGAAGGGAACCCAACACCAAAGAACAGTAATGGACATTCTCAAGCTTGTCAAAAAAATTGAAAAATGAAAAGGTAGCTGTTTGACCTTAGAAGACACGACCCATAATGAACGACATATTTTGATAAGTAACCTTAAACAGCAATATTCTGTGGCCTAGCGCATAAAAAAGCACTGCTGAACGATTGAACAACTACACTTTGCATGGCAGAATTCACACACAATATTCACTAAGGTACATATTACACTTAAATCCTTCCAGAGTTTCATATCATCATTTTTCACAGTATTCACTAACCAATAATTGGGCCGTATATATACGCAGAAACCTAAAGTTACCATGATTTTTCATCTCAACTAGGCCTTGTTCCGATTGAATACCTGTAGTAGGCCCAAAGTGTACCAATCAGACACATTTGCATTGGCTTGGAAATACCTCAAGCGAGTGTTTGCAAGCGTTCCTCACATGCAAAAGGGGAAGGGGGAACATATATTGCAATGGTACTAAGAACAACATAAACTTAAAGGCTAATAGAGTTGTAATACACATTCTCAAAAGCAAAGCTAAGTCTTGGGAACTCCATTTTACACTCTAAAATCCCAATGAGCCACACTTATAAAATATAATCATTCAGATCAAAGCGTCAATAAAAGTGCCCTGCATAGAGAAAACAAATCCACGAGAAGACACTCAAGTACATGATTTGTCAATTAAACTAATTGTGTCAAACTCCATACCGTCCAATTATGTGTCTTTGCCAATCTCCTCGCAAGTGCATGTATGCAGTAGGCAACATCAGCACGAGGCCGCATCGCTGAAGTATAAACCAAAATCTCTGCCATAACCAAAAAACACATTGTTATCCCCAACATCTTTACACATTCTTACAGTAGCAATCCAAACCAAACAAATATTTAGAAGTAAAATCCCTATCAACTAATTCGGATTTGACATTAGAGGCGGATATAGAGTGCAACATAACCAAGTAACTTTGGCCTTAACCTTTGTATACGTGTTAAGAAACCCACGAAATACATATGAATATTGAATTCAGAACCCCGTTACTAACACTTGAGACATTCTCCTAGAATCCCAAACCCATAAAGTCATATCCTGGATCCACCTCTGGTTCACATAATTACCCCAAAGACTGATATCTAAGTTCAAAAACACCATCTTCAGACCAAAAACAAAGAAACCCAAGTCAGGCAAACAATGATCTCTGTAAAAGCAAGAAATTCAAGTACCCAAACAACAACTACTACTACTACTGCTAGTACAACTGCAAGTACAAATCGGTCCCGAAAAAGTTGCGGTCGGCTGTATGAATCCTCATTGACCACGTTACTCCTGTTAAATCATCTTATACATATACAAATAAGAAGTATTAGAAGTTACTAAAGGTATAGATCAAAAGGTTAAACCCAAGTACCCAAAAACACAATATTACTCAGAAATATGAAAACCCCAAAAATCAAATTTCTCAAATTTTTAGACCCATCAAAGAAAAATCTCATATGGTACTGGATCTGTTAATAAAGAGTAAATAAAAGAAGACTCACTTCTAAGATGTCTGTCTTTTGGTGGACACTCAACATGATTCGTAGCCTTAACGATCGCCACATCCACATCCTATAATCGCCCAAAAAATCAAACATAAAAATTGCCTGTAATTAATTTTCTGGTGAAGTGCATAGTGGCATAGAGTGATGTTACTGCTACGATCCAAGATTCAGCCTTTATAAAAATACCCACAGAAATTAATATTAAAAAAAAAGATAAGAGAGAAAATTTAGGACCTTGAAATCGCTATTAACATGGGCAAGGCCAACTTTTGTGTGGTCTTTGAGAGCTCCATAGGCTTTCCTCCAACTTTGAAGCGTACCCATTTCTCTCTCTACAATTTCGCTTCAGAATCGGTGGTTTCTTCAGAGGGAAAATGGGAGGTTACTATTCTTTGCTTCTCTTTAGCTTGATGGCACTTTAGCCTTGTGAAAGGGTCTCTTTCCCATTTGGCCTTCGCCTTGTGAATCATTTCCTTTTTTGCACTTTTGGTCAAATGGACCCCACTTTTATTTTTGCATTGATTTATTTTTTCATTTTTATGTAAATAATTTTTGTGTATTGTCAACCTTAAAACAATTGTTTAAGTTTTGTTTCACAAGAATCAAGTATATAAATGTTTCAATAAATCAATCAACCAATATTAATTGAGGTTAATTATACTATTTAGACCCATTTTAGTATTCATAACAATTTATCATAGTTAAAATGCGACACTCTTTTTGTGGTAACACTTTTTACAAAATTTCAGTGTTTAACTAATTTTTTTTTTTCATAAATCTCGTCTAAATCATGAATGGAAAGACTACGTACTAGTTAAAATTATTTTACATTTATTTAGTTTGAATACTTATACCTATTCATATAGCCCGTTTGGCCAAGCTTCTAAAATCAGCTTATTTTGAGAAGTACTTTTCACAAAAGTACTTAAAAAAAAATGATTTTGGTGAGAAGTAGTTTGTGTTTGGCTAATTAATTAGAAAAGTACTTTGGAGCAGTAATTAGTGTTTAGCCAAGCTTTTGAAAACTGCTTCTAAGCGTATTTTTCTCAAAAGTGTTTCTCATAAAAGTATTTTTGGAGATAAGCTACATTTTTCTGCTTCTCCAAAACTGCTTCTGCTTTTTCTCAAAATCAATTTTTTTCCTTCCAAAAACTTGGTCAATCACCTTAATTTTTTGTCACAAGTGCTTTTGACCAAAAGAAGCACTTTTGACCAAAAAAAATTTGGCCAAACAGGCTATTAGTCATGAACAAATTATTGTGTACTCTAATTTAAATATTCATCTAATTATATTTTTAAAAATGATTTAAAAAAAAAAAGGAGGATGAAGTTGAGATAACGAGGATGCTTGCGGGGAAAAAAATAATACCTGATGAAGGCTTTAAAAAAGAGAGCCTATATAGCATATATATTAAAAGAAGAATCGATAAGTCTATATTAACAAGCAAGCAAAGATAAAAGGTTTAATTTACTTTAAATGTTTTATTGAATAAGTTAAGACATGTTGGAGATTATTATATAGAATTAATTGTTTTTTATTGCTGGAAAGGAAGGGGCAAACGTAATGAGATTCTAGTCGGTCTTTTGACAGATCACCTAGTTTTTAATTAGAATACTAAATAATTAATACATTATTTAATGTCAACCACTTTTAGCAATATGAGCATTTGAGTTTGGAGGCAGGGTAGGCTAGTGCCTAGGTCTTCCATGCATAATTACTTTATTTTGGTAACATAGCATTTTTCTTTTTCATATTCGTGGATTGGGTGTTAATCTTATATTTATATATTCTTAAATTTTTATTAATATATATTTTTTATTTCGGTTTTCTTATTATTTTACTGTTGTTATTAGTTATAGCTATAGCGATCCTTTTTTTAATCTTTTTTTGAGCGAAGGATCTCTCGAAAATAACATTTCTATCTTCTCAAAATAGTCGTACATCCTTTGATAAGATCTCTTTTCATCTTTTTATTTTTGCGTAAATATATGGTCTAGTCATATACTTATCCTATTTTCTTAGTCCACCTACTAATTAAAAGTTTGGGAAAAGCTCAAATAAATTATGTTGGGATCTTTATTTTACTAACATTGCTTAATTTTATTTTCTTTTGGCAAACGCTTAAACTATTTTTACATTTAGATTTCTTTGATTTGAAGTTAAAAGTGAGAAAAATGAAATTTCTGCACATGTTAAGATGCTTTAGTGTTAATGTTATTACCGCTAAAATTCTGTAGTATTAAAATTTCAACGTTTAAATTTGTATTTTTAATTTTACCATTTTTTTATTAGGAAAATCGATTTATGAATTAAATATGTTCAATATTTTTTGGGTGTGAAAGTGGACCTAGAAAAGTAATGTGACAAAATAATTGGTGAATAATTGATATTTTTGTGTGACAAAATAAAGTGAGAAAATAATGTAGAAAGATCTAAATATGAATAACGTCAATCATATCACAATTTATAGCATGTTTGGATGATTGTTATGTATCATTTCATAATACATCGTATAATATAGTATTGTATTGTACTGTATCGTTTTGATGTATACAATGTTTGGATAGATTGTATTATTTTTTGTCGTTTTATGATTTCAAGCACCAACAATATGAAGAATAAACTTGTAATATTATAAAGAAAAAGTATGGTACGAGATAAAATTATTATACAAAAAGGTAAGATAAAGGATAAAGTATGATTATCATATCATCATACTGTAACGACCCGACTGATCGTTTTGCCTTTTAGAACCCTGTTCCCTTAAATAAAATATTCCGTACTTGCTTTAGCTAACTTACGACTTGCGGGGACGATTGGTTCGGGAACTGGAAGGGTTTTGAGTGAAATATGTCCATTTGGTTCTTTAGGATTCTCTTAAAAAGCTAAGTTTGACTTTGGTCAACATTTTGAGCAAACGGATCCGGATTCGTGATTTGACGGTCCCGGGAGGTCCGTAGGAAACTACGGGACCTGGGCGTATACCTGAAATTGAATTTTGAGGTCCCTAGCCCGAGTAATGAATTTTTATTAAAAATTATTAAATTAAAATCCTAAGAGTTTAACAAAAAGGAAAAATGCTTGATCATATTGGTATCGGGCCCGTATGTTGGCTTCGGAGGCCGGTACAGGTTCGGTATAATATTTTAGTCTTGCCTGTAAAATTCGGTGAGAAACGGGGCTAATTTGACGTGATTCGGACGTCCGGTTGAAAAGATAGGAATTTGAATGTTCTTAAGGATTTCATGCGTTTTGGCATTGAATTCGTGGTTTTAGGTGTTATTTCGGCGATTTGATTGCTCGGACAAGTTTGTGCAATGATGTTGGACTTGTGTGAGTGTTCGGAGTGGAGCCCCGAGGGCTCGGGTGAGTTTCGGTCATGGGTTAGGGGTGAAAAACACCCCAGTTTTCTGGTATTTTTGTGGGAAATTGCAGGTCACGCAAATGCGAGGGAGATGTTCGCAATTGCGACCTCGCATTTGCGAGGAAGTCATCGCAATTGCGATGAAGGCAACAGGTGGGTAGTGTCGCATTTACGACAGTTGAACCGCAATTGCGAACCCTGCTGGATCCGCATTTGCGACCCCCAAGATCGTATTTGCGATAAGAGCAGGAAGGGAGCCGCTTCGCAATTGTGAAGGTTTTGTGGGAATTGCGAACCTGATGTCGCAAATGCGACATGAGAGATCTGGGCACAACTTTTAAAAACGGGACTTAGGGCATTTATTTCATTTTAACTCTACACTTGGGCGATTTTGGAGCTTTCAAAGAGGGGATTTCAACATAGCATCGTGAGGTAATTTAGTTCCACTTAATGTGAGTTTAATACTTGGGTGTTGGGTAGATTAACACATTAAAATTAGTAAAAATCAAGGGGGTTAGAGCAAGACCTGGGGTTTTAGTAAAACTTAGATTTAACCAAGAGATTTGTTATGAAATGAAATAGAAATCATATATTATTGATCCTTGTGTTGTAGAGAACAACTTTCTTCGAAAAATCACGAAATCCGGGCACGTGGGCCCGTGGTCAGAATTTAGGAAACTCATGTAAATGGTTGGAAAATTTCTTAAATAGCTAGAATTCGATCTTGTAAGCCTATACTAACTAGTTCTTACTTCATTTAACTAGTTTGTGATCATTCGGCTCCGAATTGAGGGCTTGGGCTTGTTCTTGATATTTGGAAGTGCGCTTTGGAGCGAGGTGAGTCTCCTTTCTAACCTTATAAGAGGGAATTGTCCCCATAAGTTTAAAAATTAAGAATTTGATACTAAATTCGGGGGGCTACGTACGTACTAGGTGACGAGAGTCCGTGCATAGCTACTATAATATTAATTGCCTGGATAGTTTAGGACCCACATCATGCCTAATCGTGAATTTTTCTATATTTATTTGTTACTGTGATCATTTGTGACATGCTAGAGACTTGGGAGAAGTAAAAGTGAACATGTAAACTTGTTGAACCATTGCAAGAGTTTATTTGTATATAAATGCGCCTTCGTGTATATTCTTGGTGTTTCTTGATATGTATGGATAGGACGATCGCCTTGGTGTAAATAGATGCATTTATGGTTCGCGCCGTTTGACCCTCGACAGTGCACAATTTATTTTCACTTGGAGGGGTCCGTCGACCTCGGCATGATTGCGCATGATATCTTTGTTGGAGCTTATACATGACATGTTTTCTTGCTAAGTATTTGAAAATGTAAAAGGCTAATTAAAACATGGTCAAGAACATAATTATTGCTTTTCATTACGAATTGTTGATTATTGTTGATCCTCATGCTTAGCATAACACACCATTTCATTATTTTGACCCTAGTAAGTATCAAGTCGATCTCTCGTCTCTACTTCTTCGAGATTAGACGGGATACTTACTGGGTACATATTGTTTATGTACTCATACTACACTTCTGTACTTAATTGTACAGGACCTGAGGCAGGTGCATCTGGTTACCAGTCTGGTGCGCGCCCTTGAGCTAGTGACCGAGACTTCCACGGTTAGCTACTTCCTTCCCATGCCGTTCAGCAGTTGGATGGAGTCTTCCTTTACTTTTGCTGTCTTTTCTATCTCAGACAGTAGGATAGAGATATTCTTTTGTATATTCTACTAGATGCTCATACTTGTGACACCAGGTCTTGGCACACACACATTGATAGACTTACATCTTGGGTTGTATAATTATGCCACTTAAATTATTTATTAGCTTTTGGTTTTGAACCCAAATTGGAGTACTATTTCACTTAATTTTGATAAAAGTAACATAAGAATTTAGTAATGTTTCTGCGTTGGCTTTCCTGACAACGGTGTCGGGCGCCTTCATGACCTATTATGGAAATGGGTTGTGACACATACGATATTATAAGTGTGAAGACTTTTAGGTAAAGTTAATTTATAAATTTATCCATAAAAATTTGAGCGTCAAGTTTAACCTTCAATTAAACATTATTCAAGTAACTTATTTGTTCAAAGATGTAAAAATGCATTCTAATAAAAACAACAAAAAATGAAATGTTAAACTAAAAACAGATTAATGTGGGATCTTAAAATGACCAAGTTTACCAAGGCTTTTGGTTTTCTCGAAATAATATATCTAAGCTTAGAGTGATCATGATAATATTGCTAAAAATATAGATTTTAATGCAAATATAGAACCTATTATTCAATTCCATCATTTACATTGGTCTACTGAGCCAACAACGGTTATTTGGTTCATTTAATTAATAGCAATGTGAAGAGTCGGAATAAATTTTGTACTGCAAATAGTTCACCAAAAAGCTTCAACCAATCTACTTCCGTTCCCTCATAGAATTGAGAAACATATTCCAGAAAAATTGTTTGCAATTTAATATATAATCTTGAGATAAAAGAGTACATGGTAAACAAGACTTTTCATTTATCTCAGGTGATTTGTAGAGAGAAAAGATGGAATTGATTATGTGTTATTTCCTAATAAAGGATGTATGACATTTCTCTTTACCATCACAAGGCTTGTGGTAAATAGCAAATCTATAGATGAGAAGGCGCTTGAGAAGTAAAATATAAAGGTTGCATTCATTCTTTCCCACATAGGGCAAGGTAATCGAAATATTTGAGTGATTCTGCCATCTGATAACACATTTTGGTTCGATGGCTTAAGGCTTCCAGGGATATGAAAATCCAGGTATTTGGTATTCAAGTTGACTCACAGAGAGAATTTAGGATTAATTGTGTATCCCTTCTTGATTGAAATCTGTTAACAAGCCATGGGGTTGAACTTTTTATAACTCAATTGGACAAGCACTGAAACAAATATTATAATGTATATTATCATTATATAGTATTTTAGTATTATTTATGTCCTAGATGATTTTACAACTTTGCATACTCTAAAACTATAAATAATTGTTAGGGGTGTGCATTCGATTTATCAATTCGATTTTGACCCTTATCGATAATTACTTATCGATTATCGATTTGTTCTATGCTTATCGTTATCGTTTCAATAAGGTTTCAATTTTTTTGATTTCGATTTATCGATTTTGTGGGCTTATCGATTCGGTTATCGATTACACCGATAAGAAAATTTGCGAAATTTCACGAAAAGTATATCGCTATAAACGCGCCTAACTAATATGGACAAAAAAAGATAAAATAAGATGAACACCATTTATAATATAAAAATTGTGTCAACAAGCACATGCAACAAAACTAAAGTAATGAATCAAATGTATGCCACCAACACTCAAACGGTATAAAAAAAATAAAACAAAACAAAACAAAACACATAATCACAGCTAATTCTGTTTTCCATTACTTTGAACTTCATTCCCTTGATCTTTAAATATGATCATTCCTTTGTCACGACCCCAATCCCGGTCGTGATGGCGCCCAACCATATAGCTAGGCAAGCCTGACCAATTATCACTCACGAACCCAACCTGATAACTCCTTACCGACAATTTAAGGGAATTTAACACAGACTGAAATAACCGACGAAACACTCCCAACAGAATCTGGGGTCACAAGTCTAGAGCCTCTAAACAACGGAGTAACAAATATCTGAAAATACATAAGTCTGGAATGCGAAAATAAACTGAATAAAATGAGAGAAGTCGGGTCCTACGAACGTCAGGCAGCTACCTCGACAACTCTGATAAAACTCTGGTAGACAGATGACTGGTCAGCTAAGTCTCCGGAACACCTGAATCTGCACACATGGTGCAGGGAGTAAAGTGAGTACTTCTAACTCAGTGGTAATAGACATATATAATGGCTGAAAGTAAGAAATCCCGAAATACCAGGATGTAAAGATGAAACTATCCTCTTAGCACATTTAACAATAAGTAACAATAAATCAATGACAGACAAATATCAATGTATGAATGCAATGCAATGCACATGACCGCTGCGGCGTACAGCCCGATCCATTGGGTACCCGCACTCACTGTGGGGGTTCAGACTCCGGAGGGGCTCCTACAGCCCAAGTGCAATGACATAGTAGCATTCGCTGTGGCGTGCAGCCCGGTCCACAATCAGTCCAAATATATATATGCAAGCAAGCCACACAGGCACAATCAATTACCATTTTCGATTCCATTTAACAGGTATTATAATTTAAGTAATTAAAGCCTTAGAAGATTTCTACTCATTTTTTTTTGACAATATTTAAATCAGGACTGATATCATGGGAACATGCTCAATATCATGGAAGCAGTGATAATAACCCCTAAGGGATCCAAATAGTT